>JAECUM010047124.1:0-15937 GCA_016617855.1 Megalonaias nervosa
CTTCCTTGCTGACGGATGACTCACATCTCACCTATGTCCGCGTAGTTATTGTCATACATACATACATACATACATACATACATACATACTCTGTCCGCGTAGTTATTGTCATACATACATACATACATACATACATACATACATACATACATACACACATACATGTTAAACCAATTAAATGAAACATTGATCATTTACTGGGAGCGGTCCTCAGCCATTGACAGGTTATGAAGATAGGACAAAACGTTAGAGAGAGAGAGAGAGAGAGAGAGAGAGAGAGAGAGGGTTATCATGAACAATTTGCTGCGGTATTTTTTAATATACTGCAATGTCTCTCAACGGTATCCCGCAATTGTATTAGGGACACAAAAATTTAATATTCTGGGGCAGACACTCTCTTTATAAACAATAGATATAAAACAGTTTTGCTCTACTTTATAACGGACGAACACCATATTATATCCATCATATTATTTGAAGAAAAACGCTAATTATCTTATCTAACTTATAAAATATAAAGATATTATTGCATTATGAGAATCACCATAAATAAACATTCATCTTCCTATGATTAAGCATTTGTAAATATTGGATAGGGAGGCATTTGTTTGCCGCCAAAAAGATAAATTGACTTAAATTAAAAGTGTACATAGTACCCAGAATCGATTGTCCATTTTTTGTTTGTGACAGGTATTGGATAGAAATGCACACAAGCTATGCTGAATGTGAGAGTAAGAAAATCGTGAAATTGTGGATGAATCTAATATATATTGATATAAACCTAATATTATCTCTTTGCATACGGGATGATAAAGACATTTGCTTGCTAACGATTGATTTATATTACTTTTTCTGTTTATAGGGAAACAAAATGCAAAAGTATATTAAGACAAAACCACCATCACCACTACCATACTCCAACCAAACAAACAAAACGTACGAAATGGTTGATAATTGCAGCCTTCGACTGATATGAACAATTGCAAAACTGACCCTAAATTAACCTCTGTACCTTATTACATTGATGACGTTTGAGCTTGATAAACGGTCATTGCATCTGGTCATAATGTATAGATTATCGGTCATTGAACCTTAAGTTTTATTAGCCCTTTTCTTCCTTACGAGATTAAGATGAACAGACGATACATGACTCAACACTTAGCTGTTGATTTAAGAATGTACAACACCTTAAAGGAAAACGAACCCCTTGTAACAAACCAATTTTTATTAAATATCAAGGGTGTAGAAAATTCGATGCTGACCGAAAAAGTGCTTTTCAGCACCATAGTAAGATAAAAATTATCGATTTATATTTGGCAATCTACGACTTTTTCAAAGCACAGGCTGTAGTCATGTTAGTATGCTCATCGCCTGTAACGGTATTTAGTCATTTCCGGTAATGTAACAAAATGTCCATCAATTGAAAGTGAGTCGAAGATTTATAGTTTAAAGAGTCTTTGATTTATTTTAAAAATAAGTTGGTTTCATATGTAAAGGACACGCTTTTGAAGCATCTTCTATTGTCATCATAAAATGATGAATTTACGTAGGAAATCATTTATATTATTTATCTTTCTATTGGTACTTGCGCGGAGTGGTATCTCAAATTTAATGATCTTATAAACTCGTTGCTCATATAACTCCATAACCTTAATTGATCTTCATTATGTGCTGATTAGTTTAACATTGCTACTCTGTCTTATTTTGTAACAGTTCCAAAACGAACTTCACGGCAACAGCGAATCAATATATCGGCGAAGACGTCACAACTATATCCATCATGGCTACTTTCGTAGCCCAAGGTATCCAAACAAATGTTTAAAATTAATCAGCCATATCTTAACTTTGCCCAAGATATTTGACTATGATTTTGGCATATAGTTACATTTTCTCTGTATATTACTTCAAGGCATGTATGAAACTATGAGTTCGTTTTTCGGTAACCAATAACACAATATCAGACCACGGTCTGAAATAAACACAATTCATTTGCTACCATTAAAATGTTACCTCTTATATATTATCGCATGTCGGAAGCAAATATTTGAAAAACACATGTGATAAAGCAACATTTTGAAGCATATTTAAGTAGAAGTGTGTGTGTGTGTGTGTGTATATATATATATATATATATATATATATATATATATATATATATATATATATATATATATATTAATACGTAACATGGTGACTAGCGTAGTATAAACCTACAAATGTTATAGAGAACTCTAATGTAAACAGACTGCAATAGAGTGAAACTGAGATGAATTGTTTTTTCGTCCCACTCGTAAAGATTTGAAACGTGTAAAAAAAAAATGTTGAGGTTGACTTTTTGGATTACTTTTTTATTGTATTGGGATGCATTAATAGCTTTACTGTTATGATCCGTGGGGATCTAAGACAAAAATATTTAGCAGTTTACTGTTAATAACAAATTTATTAGATATATTCCCGATTAGTTTTTTTCTCAAGAAAATTCCAAGTGTACGTGATATTTTCAATTTATATTTTGTTAACAGCTAAACATTGTTTATTCAGAATATATCGTCCATCCAAATTGTTAACTTATCTGAATTATATGCTTATAAACGAACGCCTAGATCTGGTATAACATCAAGTCATTAGTTCGAACTCATATTTATCTGAACGTTTTATTGGCTTACATGACGTTTGCATACAGTTAATATATACTGCTGAATTCCAAATTATTTTCGATAGTGTGTGTAAATATTTCAAACAATTTACACTTGAGTGTTTTAAAGGCGAAAAGTAACCAAACAACTTACTTATTCCTGTCAAACAGCCAAACAGATTAGGAAATAGAAATATGATCTCATATATATATATATATATATATATATATATATATATATATATATATATATATATATATATATATATATAGAGAGAGAGAGAGAGGAGAGAGAGAGAGAGAGAGAGAGAGAGAGAGAGAGAGAGAGAGAGAGAGAGAGAGAGACAGACAGACAGACAGACAGACATATATATGCTTTTTGATATAGTTTCGCAACATATTCTTTGTTCTTTCTTGTATGCAATATTAAAAAACTCTCCGTCTGAAAAGCACTTTACCTGGAGCAACGTTCCTTATGAAGTTGCTCTCACGGGAACGATCATCGCTGAGAAAGGCATAAGGTGCCAACTTAAATGTCAAACAAGTGTTGTTTATGTAACCATTCAACAAATACAAAACCTGAGCTTGCTATTACGAAATAGCTGAAGATAAATTGTTTTGCCTTCCAAGGGTGTCGAATAAAAATGTACGATTTGATTTTCAGATTGTTACTTAAGTGATGTACACGATACTTTCATCAGTCACTATTTTCGATAATACAGGAGTGTGGTATATTGTTATATAAAATACAACGTTCACTACATTACTTAGTAAAATCAAAGTCTATTTTGTCCCTGTCAGTTCAATTTAGTGATTTAGTCGCGAGTTATGCGAGAAAAATATCTTGAGTTAATTTTATATTTAACGCAAGAGTCTTTATGCTGATAATTCATTGAGGTGGGCTGGCAAATATTTTATTTTACCTTCGTGATTAATTAAGTGTATATTCAGATCATTTCCTCCAATAATTTTTCATTCCTTTTTATTATGAAACAGTAACACATATCGGATAAGAGACGCAAAGAATATACCCACCGGCAGTTGACAGTCATATATATATATATATATATATATATATATATATATATATATATATATATATATATATATATATATATATATATATATATATATATATATATATATATATAAATAATGAGAGTCTGTGGTCTGTGTCTGTATTTATCCGAGTTATCAGTTCACGATTAAACAATGTCGATTGGACGGATTTACAAAACTCTCTCTCTCTCTCTCTCTCTCTCTCTCTCACACACACACACACACACACACACACACACAGAGATTGTAATATATTTTGTATATCGCATACACATATTCAGATATTCAGGCATGGGTATGTACAAAACCCATCAGTGGACAGCCTGAACCTGACAGTTGGAAAAGTAGACAAAAACACATACAGACAGACAAGCATTCATAAAGGCGCACAAAACATAATTGTGAATAGAGTACTGGAACACTTGAAATTCATAACATTTTCAGAAATTTGAGCATTCATTTCTCTATATTTACCTCTTTTATTATGCAGTATAGCGTGTTTCATTTTGTCAATCTGCATGCTTTGGAACTGTTCGCGGAGGGCTTTTTCCTCTCGGCTAAGTTCGGCGCTGGCCATCCTTCTTTCCGTTTCTATCCCCAGGGTGCGTCTCTGCAGGGAGTTCCGGCGAGCATTGTTCTTAATCTGACATTCTCTGTAACTCTTACTGCTTTCCTGCAAGTAACGGTCAATATTGTTGTCGTTGGTTGATGTTATCATGGCTAATTTGGCACTGTTGGTCGTCATATTTCCACAACATACAGAAAAAAATGTCCTAAGTCTTTTTTGTATAGTTTTTAATTTACTTTCTAATAAAATATATTAATGTAGTTCAATCGTTCACGAATCGAGCTTCAAGTGAATGATGGTATCCTAAAATTTCGAATAGATCGTGTCATTCGAAAATTTAAGTTAACTAAATAAATGCTCAATGTTATGCACTTTCTAACTGTAAAATCCTGTTTTATTTTGAAATGGAAAACAACGTTCTTGTGTATCAATTCCTCTTCGATAAACTTACGTTCCTTGGGTCAATGGCAGGCTTGGCTTTCAAGACATCGTCAGTCTCGAGTGAAACCCGTTTTTTCAACTGTCCACTCGATCTTGTTTGTTCAGTAATTGATAACTCAGATAAACCTAGCCCTAGATGTATCACTTCTTGTGATTAGAAGAAAATTTTGTCTGGCCAAGTAATGGATTTTGTAGTCTCGTGGCTCACACAAAAAATATCTTAATCTGCAATAGTCGATATATTGAAACTTCATGAGTTATCGTTCATTCAGAATCCTTGTCAATTCGAATTTTCTTGCAGAATCCTGCGCTGTTTTGAAGTCCAGAATTTGATTGAAATGACTCGCGAGAAACAACCTAAAGGTAATCAATAGACAAGTCGAATAAACTTAAGTTTCCTTTATCTTCTTAATTTCATTGCACCCTTCAGTTTCATATCGATTTAGTATATAACAGTACTGCATACCGTACGGTCCCTAAAGTACTATAGTCACCAATGGACTTGAGATACAAACAGATATGAAAAGTGTCTCCATTTATATACGTGACGGCGACCTTCACCTGGGGGACCCATCGCAAACATCTTCCCAGCTTTGAAGTGGGTCGGTTCTCTCAAATCAAACAGGTAACTACAATGCATGACTAACTGGGTAAATATACGGCTTGGAATCTCGCTAAAAGAATATATCACTTTCACTGGGTATGTTGAGAGAAATGTATGCACTCTGGAGATTTGGTTTAACATAGCTGTCTGCTGCTAGAATTGGTACGCCTCCAAGTTCTAATACATTTATGTTGATATAAGGGGTAGAGAGTATGCATGTACGTAGTGGTGATCTACAATATATCAGCACAATAGTAGCTACAGGGTGCCAACTAAAGATCAACAATGAAAACTTTCAGTATGAACAGTTACACAAAAACTTGTCGCAGACAAACCCTTCTAAACAAATGCAAACACAAAGAGAAAATATTAAGATGAAAATCTCTAATAGAATGTATCTACTAAATAGGATAAATGTAACACACGCAAAAACCCTAAAAAAATATAGTCACAATTTTTCATACAAACCGCACTCGCTCATAAAGTCCAATACCTATTGGATGGTATATCATCGTACAGAGGGTGAGAATAAGAAGAGCAGGAGAATTCCCAAATAGACTGAGAAGAAGAAGAAGGAGATGATGATGATGATTATGATGATGATGATGATGACGACGAAGATGATGATGGTGTTGATACTGATGAACAATAGTAATAATGATGATGCTGATGACCACTAGTACAACACAAAATACTAACGCCACCAATAATATCACACTAATTTTATTACTTTTTCGATTAAAATTATTACTTTTTCAATTAATATTACTATAACTGCTACTACTACGACTGCTGCTGCTATTACGACAGTAACTTCTATTTATACTGTGGCAGCACATAATTCATGCTATGATTCCGTCCGACTAAGACGCCACCAGTTACGTACATGAAACAGAAATACACATTTTATATGAAATTTTGATGCGACTTATAAGCGAGTATATACAGTATGTAGCACAATATTTTTACATATGACATAATATTCACCGGAATCTCTATTCAGAAGATTACGTACACCAGGTGATTAAAGTCAGTAACTTACAAACAATAACGTTTACAGGGAGGAGAAAGATGTAAGATTTACTCTCACATTCTGCGTCCAAGTGACAGTAGATAGTGGGGATAGGGTGATGGTATATCAAACTTAACGTTTCTTGCAACGAGTGTTAGGTTTGAAGTGTGTTATCGGTATAAATTGACAGCGTTATAATTCTCAAAAGGCGACACTGACAACAATAAGACGAAAATCCTAAATAAATTCTAGGTCCGTTTACGACACTCATGTGTATCCAGGTACATTTTAACCGGTAACAACTTAACACCGATAAGTGAAGATAAAAAGTGAAGAGAGAACCTTTGACCCTTCGTTTCACTGCATTCGATCTCCTGTCAAAATTTGTTATTCAGTCCCATTTCTTGATGAGTGACTGGCTATGTTGTTCCAAGCGTCATTTGGCCATAAGTATAAGACTATTGTTTAACATACTTATGTCATGGTTTAAGTATAAATACCATTACAAACATTACGCTTCTCCATCTTATCAGTCATCAATCACTGATCCTTTGCTATTTCATTCAATTTTTTGTTGATGGTAGATAATACTTGACGTAAAGGAGAAATCAGTTTTTTCAAGAAATTCAAATATATCCAGATCTCTCCATGATTCATGGTCTACAGTGCTCGCGTACATTGCAGTGTGAATCATTTGTCTGGGACCGTTTTCTGGATATCTTTAAATTTGGTTATTGTTTAGATAATTAACCATATCGCATTCTCTGATTCATAGCATATTCGAAAATAGTTTTGCCTTAGTTGTTCTTGTTCTTTCTTAATTCGAGTAGTAGATGGCTTGCAACTCTCGAATTTTCTCGTTAATTATTACCGACCTTAAAGTGTATAGATCAAGTCAGACATTTTTATTTGAATTCTCGCAAACTTAACTGGTACCTATTATGCGTCACTTGCCAGGTAAAATACCACCCGCTGTCTTTATTCAAGAACACGACACATTTACAAGATATGTTAGAAATTATATACTCTTCAGAAACTTGGCTCAGCATAGTTTTGGGTTGTTATTTGATAATAACACAAGCAAACTTAAGTTCATCACTGTCGAGAAAAAGTAGAAAATGGGACAATTTATCTGCCTAGGTAAATTTAGATGTTGATGATGATGATGGTTATTGTTATCATCATTATCATTATTATTATTATTATTATTATTATTATTATTATTATTATTATTATTATTCGCCCCCAGGTGGACCAGTGGCTTAAAGTGCCCCTCCCCCTTCAGATTACTCACACATCTCAGTTAGAGTCTGTGTGTAAGTTTGCAAGTAGCTTCCGTGAGTTGGAGGTTCCTGTCATATGTAGCCTATCCTGCGCTGAAAATGTCTTTAAACCCGTAATAATACATCTATTATTACGATTATGATGATGATGTTGATTATTATTATAATTATTATTATTATTATTATTATTATTATTATTATTATTATTAGTAGTAGTAGTAGTAGTAGTAGTAGTAGTAGTAGTAGTAGTAGTAGTAGTAGTAAGCAATGTCCTCCTAATTCTAGATAGGACTTAGCATCAAGGATGAGACCATTTGCATTCCACTCATAATCACGCATATCATGCTTTGGTTGATAGTTTATTTCCTTAAATTTCTTCTGTACGGGTTTCATAGTACTAAGTACAAAGGGTCAATATTCGTCCTAAATGTGGGAAAGAAATTCACTGTAATCTAAAAGGAGCAATTAAAACGGTTAGAATGAGTCCATCACATCTCCAATACCCATCAAAAAGTTCAAAATGTAAGATTTAAAGACAATTAAAGTAGTAGTATAGGGAAATGAGAGTTCTGGACCACTTTTTCCTCGAGCCGTTTTCCCCACCAAATAACACTTCCATCCGTGCATGAAAAACCACACAAAATCAATTTAAACCATTTTGACAAGATGATTTTTTTATGCCATAAAAGTCTCCAAACAAGAAAAACAGTGTTTTGGTTTATCAACAAATAAAACCTTTCACACGATCCACGGAACAAAATTATATCAAGAATTAGGTCGGGGAAAATCAGAATAACACGATGCGGCGATGAATTTTTAAAGTGGTATATGAAAATGAAGAGGATTGAATGTCAGACCCATTTACTGATGCATTTGAACACACAATAAAAAGAAACAACATGATGAATCTCAACGAGTTGAATAATGACCCAACCCGAACGTGTTAATACCATCGATGCAATATCGTTTATTATCAAAATTGTTTAATCCGGATTTAGTTATTTCATCAGTGACAATAACGTGTTTGTACGATCGAAATCCTCTTGTGGTTACACAATCGATTTTTTCATTTGGACGGCGAGATAGCACTTGCCTGAAATTATTGAATCGCATTTTATTTTTAGCATAGTCATTATTTAACCCTTTTGCCTTTTTTGTTTTTTCATCACCGTCATCACGTAATAACGTATGCATTATACTGCGATGCCCAACAAACTCGGAAACAATTTTGAAGTTGAATTCATCCTTGAATTTACCGATGACATTTCTGTTAGTGGAGTGATGGAAAGGGTTTTCACGATTAACATCAGAAAGATCAAACAGCGATTTGTTATCGAAGATATCTTGATAGACATCACCGTTAGTGCAATCTTGTCCATCAATCTCGTACTCGAGTAAATCAGTGTCCGTGAACAGCAGCATTGCATTCGGCCACTTTGTTTTTACAAACCCGTAATGGAAATCATACATGAGCCATTTTGAGAGATCTAACACAGCTGCACCAACGTAGATCGGTTTATTAAGTTCCAAATTAGTCTTTTTTCGCTTTATCAAAACCAGACCCTCATGAATATTTATCAACCCATCAAATGTATTCGAATTAACTAATTTTCTACAGCGTTCCTTATTATTGACGATTTCAATATTTACTCACTTACGAATATTTTCCATGGTTTTACCGAATACGGAATTGTTCATCAACTTGAAAAAGTCTTTCTCGAACTCTGTAGTTGCTTGTGCTCGTCGAGCTGTGTTAGAATCAATATAACCTTTCATCCAACAACAATAATTGAATTTCAGACTTTATGGATTTTTACAACAATTAATCCAGCGTCGATGGCCTGTTTGATATTTTTGTAATGACAGATATAATTTCTTTTCGAGATAATATTTGGGACTAGTTTACTTACTTTGTAAGGACCTGTTTTACGAAGCGCTAATTGTTCTTTTGACAACATATCATCGGTGATCAACATTCGTTCAGCCAAATACGGGTAATCATTATTTAACTCATGTAACGAGTTCGGATAATCAATATCAACCTCTCCAAAATAACTGTATTTGTCATTAATTTCCAAAGACCGATTCTTAGTTTCCTTGATAAATTGTTCTGGAGAAATCCATCGAAAACCTCCATACGGCATCGGCTGAGATATTGCTTAGCCATACATATTATGTGTATCGAGATACAAAATATATTTGACCAATTTGTCAATATCGAAATTTTTCATATATTTGTTGTTAGCGGCGGCGTGTTTCTTTGTGATAACACTGATTCCACCACGAATTCTTTTTTCAAGAAAATTGTCCATTTCAGGGTCTTTTAACAATTCCAATTTGATCTTGGAAAACTTCATTAACGCGTCCCAAGAAAGTTCTGGCGCGGAAAAATACCAACACGGATCTAACTTGTAATATTTTAAACTAGTCTCGTGAAAACTTTCAAAGATATCGCTGAGTAAAAGTACATCTGTGAGTAAATAAATATCATGGTAGTCTGTAAACGTGCTACAACCAAATTCACGCCAAACTGTTTGTGCATGAGCATACTCTTCGTCGGTGATTTTTTTATCATTCAACGATGAATAAAACTTATCCCGGTCCGGCAGCGACGTTTCAGAGAATCTTTTACAGCTATCAAAATACTCGTACGGGGAATGACCTTTTTTCTTTAGGAAATGTAACTTCTTAGCGCCAAATTCTTTTTCAAGACACGGAAAACTCGAACAACTTTTCGCGAGCATATCCAACGAAAACTCACAGATACGCGTTATAATAGTTTTTTCTTTCTTGGTCCATCAACGGAATTTCCACAGCTGGATTTGACAATATTTCCCTGATACGAGCTTCTTCCGCAAATAAATATTTTAACATGTGTACTTGTGGTGGCTCTATGTTTTTGTCTTCGACGCGGTACAAATCAGACCTTTTAGAATATCTTTCATTGGTACAGACTGTATTTAGCACATACGACGCTGGCACGTGTTTTTGTACTCCAACAGTCTTGAGATTGCACGTGCAAGGGTTAATACCACAGAAGCATTTTCGTTCCTCTGGAGCAATAAACGATTCATAGTCACCTTATATCGCAAATGATACTTTTTGACTTCGTTGCGGTTTATCAATTTCAAGAATGCCGTTTTTTTTCTCTCCTAGCATTGAGATTCTTTGTACTTCAATACAATATTTGCTGTGTTCGTTTAGTTTCTCTTGATCTGGAAACCCATGCAAGCAATTATAACAGAAATACACTTTTCCATTATGTTTACTGAGACTGCTGCTGATAAATCGGCTGAAGTTTTTTTTCCCCACACATAATGATTTTTATGCAATAGCTTTATCACCGTGACATCCTGCCAACGATGAAATACGGGCCGGAAACGGTTTGTTAGAATCACTCAACGAGAAAACGTTTATACCGCCAGGGAAAAAGTTCAGGATTTTGTTTCTCTATTTTTTTTAATTTGGCTAATCGGAGTTGGAAAATCAATCCGGTAAGATCTATTCGGGAAATGTACGGTTCATATTTACTTACACGATCTACATGATCGTCCGCAGGAAATAGCGCCGATAACAACGCGTGCTGAACACACTTGTTATAGTTGTTTTTGACGTTGATGCACGATTTTGTTTTGTTTTTTTTTTGGATTGCTGCTCGAAGCTCAACATATGTATCTCCACTGATTGGATCATAATTGTGCGTGTGAACCAATATATGACTAATATTTTCTAAAATCCATCCAGAACCGTACGAAGTGTGTTTTTCAATTATATTAGAAATTTGTTGATAGATTTCGTCGATGATTTCATCAATGTCAGTTTCCGGAAAACTTTTCTTTATACTAGATTGAAATTCTCGTTCATCTACAACCGATAAATCAGTTGCTTTAACGAGTCTTGTCGCGTAATGGACGGCTATTTTGACGGCGTTTGTCAGCGTGAGTTCTTTCGAGATATCCAACTTGATAATTTCACGCAAGTCATTAAAATTAAATTTGATTGATTTAACGTTTTTGAACTCGTACACTTTATTGAAGCCCTTAAACGATGATGTTTTTATTTCCAAGTAGTAATTGTTTGTTCGATGTTTTATTTCATCGAGAACATCTCTGAAAATTTCCTGATGTTTTTTAAGATCTGTTATTGCTTCCACGAGTCTTTGCAAATCACAATTAGTTTTTGGATAATTAGTTTCTCTCCCAGTTAATTTCTTATACTGTTCCATCAGCTGCTTTACAAGTTTATAACGTGGCGTATTTGATTTTTCAACGATTCTAGCAAACTAAACTAGATCATCAGTAGCGATTTTATCACCGAGTTATTTTTATCACCGCATGAATATCGTTGATTAATCTTTTCTTGGAATATCTCTCGCTGGCGGCTTTACCAAATATTTTCAAGTAGAGATTTCTGGTGCGAACGAGCACATCCCAGTTGATTAGCTCGTATACGTCTTGTTTTCTCTTGTTCTGAGAAATTTTTTATTGTTATATTTTACACTAAATTAAACCTTCAATTAGGGATATTTTTAATTAAAACAAAATTCAGTCTGAATTAAAAAAATAATTATAATTATATAATGCTGTTTCAAACTGCTGATTTTGGGTCTCTATGGGAATTATGCGAATTTAAGATTATATTTAGGTCAACAAAGGGTTTACGGAAATTTTACAATACTTATAAGTCACTATAGACTTCGTGTTAAGTTAGCATGACGTTTTGATCACCGTGTGGCTTATCGTACTTTAACATTTTGTTCATGTCACTGTGTGTCTCATAGGAATTTAACGTTAAGTTTGGTCACTATGTGGTTTAATAGGAACTTACCATTAAAGTTGGGTAAATTTGGGACATTTTTGGACTGCAATATAACGTTTGGGTTATTATTGAGCTAATAGGAATTTAACACTGTATTTGGGTTACAAAGGGTTTTATTGAAAACTAGCATTGCGTTTGATTCGGTATGGGATCAATGTGAATGATACATTTTGTTTCTTTCTGTACGGGGATTATGCAAATTTAACATTTCGTTTGGGCCAATATCTGGATTTTTTAACTTAAAATTACGGCAGGGTCCTGATGGGGGTTATAGGACTTTAACACCAAATGGAGCTTTACCATTGTGCTGCTGCATAGCACCCAATGGGAATTTAGCATTACGCTTGAGTCGATATAGCGCATAAACACATACTTTTGTAATGTAATCTCCCCTCCACCCATCTGTCATCAAAAGAAAATATATATGAGCCAAGCTAGGTGTCCCTCGATTTTCGCGAGCCGACTTCTTCAGTAGCCCGCTTATACTGCAAAGATGAAGGCTCACAAGGGACACGATGTGAGAAAACGAGATCGTACAGGCCCCGTACCGAATGGGGCCCATGAATTTCTTTTAAAAAAGGAATGATTTAGCAAGCTACTTGTGTGAAGAGACATGCCAGCCTACTACCAGATTCTTTCCACCGGCGATGATGCGTAATGCGGCATCCTTAAGTTGTGTGCCCTGCCTGACACGCCATTAAACCTGCTGCATTACTCTAGGTGCTATTTAGAGTGAGGTGATCAGGGAACCATACTCAGAACTTGATAAGCTGCATGTGTTACGTGTAGGCTCGTACAAAAATAACGAGAGAAAAGAGTGAAGCCAACAAGCTTTGTATATTTTAGCAAAATAATTTATTTCCCTAGAAAACAATGTAAAAATTGGAAATAGGACTTACGGTTTGTGAATATTATCCAAAATTTAATCCTAAGATTGAAAAAATATAAGTCCTATCACTAAACAGTTCTAACTGAATCCGGGTTGGAATCTCGATGAAATTCCAATATGGAGGTGATGACGTCAGATGATGTCTGTACTGATGGTAACAGATCCTCGATTGAATCACAGTTTATAATGTTTCCGTTAACTCCAGAATAAATTTCCACTGAATTTCTTTCTCACAGAACTTTTATAAATATAAAGCACTTGTTTAGATTTCTAGAGAAGAAATTATTAAATTCCCAAAAACAGACGAACTTCAAAAACAATCTGGCTTCAACAATATAAACACCTTGTACCTTCAAGGTGCGGACATACGACTGAATAAATTTAATACCAATTGGCTGTTTTAAGCCTCGATTTAGATCACATGGTAGTTCACGTGACAGGCTGCGTGATTTCTAACTTGAACAGCGCAATAAAAAAAATGACAATTATCACGTAGCTAGAATAGCCCTATCTAAGAATGAAATTTTCACACTGGAAATAAAAATAGAAAGGCTGCATACAATTCAGCTAACCAGGGGGCCAAAATGACATTGGCAATAGCCAATTGTCTTCACTCGATGTTTACAAAATCTATGAACCAGAGTGAGCTAAAAATAGTGCTAATGTAATACCTTTTACGTTCTATACAAACTGAATTTACTGGAAAAAATATCGAATCCCGTGAAAATAATCATTACAAAAAAAATGTAATGAAACCAAATTAAAATAAAAAAGAATTTTAAAACTAACACACAAGCAATTTAATTACATATACGTAACACTCCCCTCCCCCATAAAGAAAAAGAAAGATTTATATAATAAAGCTTTCTTTTTACCATATGTAAATTATACATGAGGTGAAACAAAATTACATAAGAAAATTTGTATGAAGTATATAAAGAATTCATGAAATAATATTTCTATACACGGGAAAGTGCATCTGCAATCAAATCGTCTTTTCCTTTGATGTGCCTGATGTTAAGATTATAGTCTTACAAAAACAAACTCCACCTTAATAATCTTTGATTTTTATTTTCCATCTTGTCGATGAAAGTAAGGGGGTTGTGATCACTATACACAACAACCGGAGAAGGAGCTGAGCTAATGTAAACTTCAAAACGCTGTAATGCCAATATTAAAGCCAAACATTCCTTCTCGATTGTTGAGTAATTTCTTTGGTGTTTATTTAATGTCTTAGAGAAATAGCACACTGGGTGATCAACACAATTTCTGTCTTCTTGAATCAATACTGCTCCAACCCCAACATCACTTGCATCAACAGACAATTTAAAAGATTGATTGAAATTTGGAGCTGCGAGAACCGGCGCACCTTTGAGTATGGCTTTTAACCATTCAAAAGCCTTCTGACATTTTTCAGCCCAAAGAAACTTGTTTTTCTTACTTAACAAGTTTGTCAGGGGTTTAGCAACATTAGAAAAATTGGAACAAAATTTCCGATAGTATCCGGCCACACCCAAAATTCGCATTAGTTGCTTTTTGCTGACAGGCACAGGGAATTCAGAGATAGCCTTGACCTTAGCATCTATTGGTTTAACTTGACCATGTACCACAATATGTCCTAGAAAAGTTACACAAGCACGGCAAAACTCACTTTTAGATAAATTGATTGTCAAATTGGCATCAGTGAGTCTTTCAAAGAATTTTCGAATCGTGGCTAGATGTTCTTTCCAGGTGTCGTTGTAGATAATGACATCATCGATGTAAGCATCACAATTATCTAGACCAGTGGTAATCATATTCATCAAGCGTTGAAAAGTACTTGGCGAACCCTTCATCACAAAAACGGCATTACTTTCTATTGATAGAGTCCATCTGGAGTCATAAATGCCGAAATTTCTTTCGTTCTTTCCGTTAGTGGAATTTGCCAAAATCATTTCAAAAGGTCAAATTTGGTGACGTAATTCGCATTTCCAATTTTATCAATACAGTTATCGATTCTTGGTAATGGAAATGAATCTGTTTTTGTCACTCTGTTCACCTTCCTATAATCAGTGCACATACGGAAAGTTTTATCCGGTTTCGGAACAAGTATACATGGTCAACACCAATCACTTTTACTGGGCTCAATGAAATCGTTCTCCAGTAAATACTGAATTTCCTTTTTCACGTATTCCTGTTTGAGAGGGTTCATCCTGTATAGGTGTTGTTTCATAGGGTTTGAATCTACAATTTCAGCGTCATGAAAAATTTTGTTTGTCCTTGTAGGAATATCTGGAAACAAATGCTCATATTCGAATCATAACTGTTTAACTTCATTTCTTTCTTGTTGTTGCAAATGTAAAAGTTTCTGGTCTAGATTTTTCATAATTTTCGAATTCCGAAGATTTGTTGCTTCAAGATCAACAGTGTCCAAATGAATTTCTTCACTTAAATCCTCAGTTTGTGGGACAGGTACAACTAAATTAATTGCATGATTTACCTGGCTATCTCTTTCAGTATTCTAGTACTCCATTAATTTACATAGATCAGAGTACTATTATTATAATTTAACCCATTCATTTTCTTCTTTACTTTGTAAGATCCATAAAATCTAATTTGAAGAAAATTTTGAAGAATGAGCAAGAGAGA
>JAECUM010047125.1:0-11863 GCA_016617855.1 Megalonaias nervosa
TAGCGTGAAAACAGAACCCAAAGACCAAGACAAAGAGGACAAGGTAGTAGTCAAGTCCAGATGGCCAGAACAAGAACAACATTTAGTGTCCTGTTTTGCTAAACACCTGGCGGATAAAATTACGGAATTGACAAAGAGAGATTGTTATGGATGTCAAAACGATCATCCCAGTCAAATTCAACACGATAAATGTTTGATGATGAGTCAAGAAGAAAAATTGGACGAGTATCTGGACGAAGCTTGGAGTCTAATTTCGGAAGAAGCAGTGTTACATGAATGGTATAAAGGCTTGCGTGATCATTCCTGCCCTCCATTGACTGCTCTGGAGATCTATCGCATCGAAGCTGTCTTAGCCCAGAGTGCGGAGACAAGGCGAAGAAACTGCTACTTGACAGAGCGTTTCAAACAAAAAGTCAGAATTGAATTAATGACTTATCATTACCTGTGAAAAAAAAACAAGACAACAAAAAAATGGATACCTGGGAACTTTATTATCTTTTGAACAACAGTTCGTATACTGCTTCATGGAATCCTGTCGTGTGCGCTAAAGATGAACTACCTCATCGCAAACCTCAAGACCATCAAGCTTATATCATCAACACGGACAACAGTCATCTCCCAGGAACACACTGGGTAGCCGTTTACTTCCCTCAAGAGGATTGTGTGGAATATTTTGATTCGTATGGATTACCCCCTTTGGAAGACGATATCATTGACTTTATGAGAAGAAATGCCCAGACAACACGATACAATAATGTGAAATTACAAGGCACAGATTCCATGGTGTGTGGACAATATTGTGTGTATTTTCTTTATCATCACAGTCTTGGATATCCTTTAGAACATTTAGTGACTTATTTTGATTGTAACTCTTCTAGAAACGATGAGAAAGTAGATCGATGGTTTTGGGACCATTATGGCTATCTTTTGTCTTTAGCTAGGAAACGTAGTGTACATCAATGGCCTCATGACTTCCATCAATGAAAATCTCACATGATTTCACAACGTTGTCAACCTTGTCAAAAATAATTTCTTTGATGTTATTGTTACTTGTTAATTCTTAGTAGTTGATTGTTTGTTTGAATAAAAAATGTTGTGTTTTGAAAAATGTGTCTGTCGTTTGTTTTGAAAAAAAGACTGTGAATATATGCTCTTTGACTTCTCTCTATCCCTCACCATGACATTCGCTGTCATAGCGTTCCGACTCAAACAAAAAACCCTAGTAGGGATGTTTTCTATCGCGTCCGCGTTTGAACCATATAAAGCGGGTTGGTCTCCAGTCTGGCCATCCACTGTTGACTCGTCAACCTATGAAGATGCCTTCCAGACTAGCCAAGCTGAACGAAGCTTACGTCAATTTACATCGTGTCAGGCTAAACCTGATACCTAAGCCTGAAGGGATAGAGAATGTCAGGATGTTAGCCATAGCCCAAGACCTGATAGAAGAGGTCTTCAGAGAGGAAATCAAGAAAGAGCAAGAAGAATGGACAGAGAAGTACAGACTTCAGAAGCAGAGAGAACAGCAACAACAACAACAACAGCAGCAACAGCATCAGCAACAACAAGAACCAGACAGAGGTTTTGTCGACTGCCGTGTGGACACCAAAGAGTTCTCCTTCTCTTTCCGCAGAAGCAGGCCGTATCGTATAGGAAAGCCTGCTGCCAGATGGGGACGCAAACTTAGACAGTAAAAAAAGATTGACATCAATCCCATCAACAAAAAAACAGCCCTTTTCAGGGCTACCCCAATACTCTCGAAAAGACATACTAATTCAAATTGCCAAAACAAATTTGTGTGTTTGTGTCTTTAAAAAAATAGAAGTGTGTCTATAAGCACTTCGTTTCTTTTATCAGTAAAAAATCCACCCTTCGTTTTCTCTGTCTTGTCGAATCGTGCATGTCTGTGTTTGTAAGTAAAAAAGTCAACGTGACTGTTTCTTTAAGGTCCGCGCGTTTGATGTGATGGTAACTTTTGGTGTTAGAGGATGTTTACCTTCACGTCCGTGCTTCAAGTATATAAAGCGTCGCGATCGTCATTCTGGCTACCCATCGTTGACTCGTCAACACTGAAGATGAGCAGCAGAATTGCTCAGCTTCTAGAACTTCAAATGCACCTGGAGTATGGCAGACGTCTCCTGGATGAACTGGCTATGGAGGCCGTTGCAGAAGAAGCAAGGTTGAAAGAAGAGGAGGAAAAAAAGAAGAAAGAAGAGGAGAAAGAAAAGAAAAGAGGAATCCTGCCTCACCTCATCATGAGACCTGTGTGTGAGGTGAAAGCTGAGGTGAGGACACATAACAGCGGTGTTTTTGCGGCATCATTCCTGAAACACCGACCAATTAAAAAGCTCAACAATTGACCATTAACGAGTCGCAAAAGCTCTTATTTAGCATAGGCGACTTTAATCCTTCTCAGTCAGTCAGTCAGTGTTAACTTATATAACACAATTAAAAAGTACGACTATCGTACATAAAAGCGGTGTTTTTGCGGCATCATTCCTGGAACACCGACCAATTAAATAGCTCAACAATTTAGCATTAACGAGTCGCAAAAGCACTTAGTTAGCATAGGCGATTTTAATCCTTCTCAGTCAGTCAGTCAGTCTGGGGATATTTACCTTCACGTCCCTGCTTCAAGTATATAAAGCGACGCGATCGTCAGTGTGGCTACCCGCGTTGACATAGCAACTGCAACGAAATGAGCAGAATAACGAAACTACTAGAACTCCAGATGCACCTGGAATATGCCAGGCGGTTGCTAGATGAGCTGGCTATGGAGGCTTTGGCCGAAGAAGCCAGGCTTGAAGAGGAGGAGAAGAAAAAGAAAGAAGAGGACAAGAGAGGGATTCTACCTCACCTCATGCTAAGACCTCTGTGTAAGGTCAAGCCTGATGTGAGGACGCCTTCACAGACAGTAGCAGAACCACAACAAAGACAACCACAGCCTCTGCCACCAATACCACCAGTACCAAGAGTCGCTGTCTAATAGGCAGAAAACTGGGAGGAGGAGGCAATGGAGGAATTGGAAAGACAGAGGCAAGAGTGGGAGCCTCGGCGTCAGCAAAATCATGCCAGGGTGTGGAATAGAAGAAGGAGAGAACAAGTGTTCACTATCCCTCAAACTGAGGAGTGGGATAGTGAAGCCAGTCTCTCTGCGCTCCCAACCACACACATCAATTGGGAGCAGGACTGGAGCAGACGATGCGTGTGGTGCCCGACCAGGGAGGTGCAGACATTAAGAGGTGTGTTTGGAATTTTAAAAACAGCCCTTCTCAGGGCTAACCAGATCTCTAGAAAAGAGATACTATTCAAGTTGCCAATTTATGTGAATGTAGAGTAGTGTGACTATAAACACTCACTCTTTTACTGTTTTGTGTGTGTGTGTGTGTGTGTGTGTGTGTGTGTGTGTGTGTGTGTGTGTGTGTTTGCGTTCGCGTTCGTTTGTGTGGATAATAAATATGGTGTGTTTTATGCATTCGCGTTCGTTGGTGTGGATAGTATAGTGTGTATGTTTTATGCATTCGCGTCCGTTGGTGTGAATAGTATATGTTTGTGTGTTTTATGCATTCGCGTTTGTTGGTGTGGATAGTAGGTATGGTGTGTTTTATGCATTCTCGTACGTTGGTGTGGATAGTATATATGTGTGTTTTATGCATTCTCGTTCGTTGGTGTGGATAGTAGGTATGGTGTGTTTTATGCATTCGTGTCCGTTTGTGTGGATAGTCTAGTGTGTATGTTTTATGCATTCTCGTACGTTGGTGTGGATTGTAAATATGGTGTGTTTTATGCATTCTCATTCGTTGGTGTGGATAGTAGGTATGGTGTGTTTTTTCTTCTCTTCCCGTTTGTGTGGATAGTATAATGTGTTTGTTTTATGCATTCTCATTCGCTGGTGTGGATAGTAGATAATATGTGAAGTGAGTGTAAGGGATGTTTTCGTTCACGTCCGTGTTTAACGTATATAACGCGGAACGCTCGTCAGTCTGGCTACCCGCGTTGGCTAGTCAACACAAGATGGAATTGTTTAACCAGTTAAGACACAGTTATTTTTGGATGATGGATGCACCCTACGTGGTGGAAAGGCTTGAAAAAGAATGGAGCTATCCAGACAGCCAAGACTTTGTGACCAGTCAAGACACTAGCCTGAAAGTAGCCAGGGATCAGGTGGCAGGAATGATAGAAGAGGAGGTGGAACAAATAAGAGGATTGATAAAGCCAAAGTATGTAAGAGTGGGGACATTGAAGAAAGCACTTGATAATGTAATCCAAGTGAGGTGTTTTTTAGAAGACCAAGCAAATTTTACTGAGTGGTCTTTTGTCTTGTGGGGATTACAACAATTAAAAAAGCAGAAGACAAGATGAAAAACGTAATGGAAGAAGAGGTAAAGAAAATAAAAGACATCTGGACAAAAGAGAGAAAGGAGAAAGAAAACAGAAAGAGAAAAGAAGAGTTTGAAAGACTAAATCAAACTGGATGAAAATACAGCAAAACATTTAGAGCTATGGGACAGCCAGACTGGATACCAGAAGAAGAAAATAAGAAGAAGAAGAAAGGAATCATTGTAAAATTAAGAAGCTGATGGAAGAACTGGAGAAAATAGAAAAAACCAAAGGCCCTTTTCAGGGCCACTTTCATATGCCTCGAAAAGATATTTATTCTTTCTTGCCTGTCAATGTGTGTTATCTATATGTTTATCTATGTCTCTGTTTCTCTATTGTATTTGTCCCTCCCTAGAGTGGTAGCTGCGCGTATTCAGGTCAGTCGCTTGCAACATTGTTACAAGTGTCCAGTACCGTGACGTCATCCCACCTGTTCCATTCCTCTTGTCGCTATACAAAATTCCCATTGACGCTATAGTGTCCCAGGGTGTGCCATTTTTTCGGAAACATCGTGACGCCAAAGTGTCCCAGGGGGTATTTTGCATGGAAGTCCCATTGACGCTAAAGTATCCCCTTACACTACTCCCATGAGTACAAGGATGTATCCATCGTCCACTTGTACAAATGGAAAGACAATACAGAATCCTGCTACAACCATCAGGGAATCTCCTTGCTGTCAATAGATGGTGAAATCCTCACCAGAATTCTTCTAAACCGACTTGTGCATCACATTGATCAAGAGCTCATACCTGAGAGTCAGTGTGGCTTCAGAAAAAAACGAGGGACCACAGACACGATTTTTTCAGCTCAACAACTCCAGGAAAAATACCAGAAACATAACTCCAATCTGTGCACGACATTCGTCGACCTGACAACAGTCACTGACAATGTCAGCCGTGGAGGCCATTGGTAGATCATGGCAATTTTTTCCCCAGAGAAATTCATCGTGATAGCCAGGGAATTTCATGATATCATGCTCGCCTGTGTCCTGGAAAACGGTGAGTCATCGGGACCAATCCCAGTCACCAATGGAGTCAAGCAAGGCTGTCTGTTCGCCACAACCCTGTTAATTATATTTTCTGCCAGGCTTACTGATGTATTCCGCTACTATGACACTGGGGTCAACAGCAAACATCGGACTATCTGAGAGACTATAGGCGAAAACAAAGTTGCATAAAGTGACCGTTCGTGATCTCCTATTCGCTCACGACTGTTTCCTGAATGGCAAATCTGAATCACAGTATCAAAAGAACAGAGGTCATGCACTAATCTGCACCAGGGAAGCCCTATGTAGAGTCTACCATCACAGTAAATAGTCGAACTCTCCTGGCAGTGGAGAAATGCACCTATCTTGACATCACATCGTCAGATGCAGTCCACATCGACCATGAAACCAACGCCAGAATTGCTAAAGCATGTGTGGCCTTTGGCAGAATACCAAGCAAATGTGTGGAAACGCAGACGCACCAGTCTACAAACAAGACGTAAAGTCTACAAAGCCTCTGTCCTGCCAACCATGCTTTGTGCATGCGAATCTTTGTCCTTGTACAAAAGCCATACCAAGAAGCTGAACCATATTCACATCAGCTGCCTAACGAAACTGATGAGGATAAAATAGCATGACATGATCCCTGAACACCGAGGTTCTTATACAGGCAGACATTTCATGCATTCATACTCTGTTGATGGGCAGGCTACGACATCAAGATGTCAGAAGAGCGACTATCAAAGATCTTATCGGCGAACTCAAGGAGGGAAAACATTCTCAAGGTGGCCAGAAGAAACGCTTCAAAGATTCCATTATTGACCCGGAGTCTTGGAAGATCTTCATCAGGATCACTCCACCTGGCGCGGTCTCATACTTTCATCTGAACGGAACTGCAGAGGCAGCGCAGAAGCGCGAGCAGCGTAAATCTCAGAACTGCAACACGTCCTCAACTGATCAAGCATACATAAGCAGAATATCCTGTCAAGTGTGTCACAGGTATTTCAAAGCACAAATTAGCCTGATCAACTACTCCAGTACTTCCAAACCCAAACCAGTTAGTGATGTCATGGCCATCTAAGAACGAAGAACGTTATGCTAGTAGTCATGCGGGTGTTAAATAAAACTGATTTCAAGGTCTCCTTTCATTGTTCAGAGAGAAAGTAGAAGGGAAACACGGTTGGTTGGACCATAAAACTCTCTACTGAGATTCACAATAACAGGATTGACGCCAATTTCTAAAAACAATGGAACTGAAAAATCATCTAAATGTGCAAAACTCATGCATGATACTTGCAAACCTTATCTATTTGCGTTAAATAATCACTTGTATGTAGGCACCACTCCCCTTTTTTCTAAAGCGGAGGGGGGGGGGATTTCACGCCAAAATTATTTAACAATATATCCTGATTGCAATGAAATTCTGAATATGTATTGAAAAATTATTCATTCTTACCATAGTTTCACAAATTGCCAGAAAAAGAAGAATAATAATAAACATTTAAATATGTTAACAAAAATACTAAAGACAGGAATCGATTTTATTGTCCCATTTATCGACACATGCTTTATAATCTTATCTAGTAATTGATCATACATCATTTGTATCGCCGTATAGATCTAGATCTTAATGCAGATCTGAATCCAATAACAGAAGTTATGCCTTCAGCTTCTTTAACCACACCATTTGTCCACAGTAACACTCGCCATGTATTTTAAAAATAGCATATGTGGTGCTTAGTCAATAACGATCAAGATTTTAAAGTGCAGGTAGTAGGAAACGTACCTTTCGGCTCATTTGATCAATTTTGGAGCCATATTTCCTATTCACATTTTTAAACAATTATTTAAAATAAAACCTACCAAAACACTATTACAAGGCACTTTAAGTAACAACCCGAGCCAGCTGGACCACAGGTCAGCACACTATTATGGCTTAGATATCTTATAAAGTCTGGGCGCAATTTCCCGTTCACCAAGCCCCAAAATATTTAAAGTGTAGCTTATGACTTAGTCCGATAAACCAATCCCCTAAATTTGTGTTCATAGTGATGGAGGATATGTGAGTATGATGTCACATGTCTATTAAAACACTTAATCTTGCTGAATGCAAATCTCTCCGGAACACACCTGTGCACAGTTTAGATACTTACCGGTACTTGGTAAAAGCCATATCTAGCGCGAAATTCAAAATTATCACAGGACAGAGGTTTGTGCTATTCCACTTGGATTTACAAGTCGCCAAACACAGTATTTGATCCGGAAATATTAGGTACAGATCGCTAAATAACCCTTCAGCCGACGGTAGCTCAACAGACGCGAGAAATACTGGCAAGTGTATGTGATGTACACCGATGTCTGCACACAATTTTGGCTGCACTGTTTTGCAGGTTTTAATTTATAGGCGACATTATCCCCTTAAACGCTAGTCATTATCAATACAGGAGTGTGGCTGATTTATCGGCCTACCCTTGACTCACTAATCTCAGTGTTACGCGCCTATGCTCTTAAAATGAGTAAGAGAAAAGAGTAAGCTTTGTAAAATTAAACAAATAATTTATTTCCCTATAATACAAAGTGAAAATGAAAAAATAGAACTTATGATATTGCGAATTAAATCCCAAAATAATCATGGAATTACAGACACAGGTCCTGAATATAAAAGTTCTGAATAAACTTTAGTAGAAATCCAAATTTAATCTAACGCTGAAAGTGATGATGTGCGTGTGATGGCTTGTAAAATATTGATGTGCCAACAGTCTTTTCTTGAATCACAATAATACAGTCCGAGAATATATCCTTTTGTTTGCATTTCACTATAAATCCAAGACTCCCTGTCCAAGAATTCTAAGTAACAGCACTATATATTTCCAGGGAAGAATATTTTGAATTCACTTCGCCCAAATCAAAATACTGTACAACAATGATATAACTTGTTTCTGCCAGATGTTCACGCAAAAAATGAATAATCTTTCCAGTAACAAGATTATATAATCTTCCACTTGACCTCAGGTCACAATTAATATTTTCTAGAAGCAAAACAAAAACAAAAAACCCATTACCTAATGGAGAATAACCTTCTTGTACGTTTTTAATGATTACAAAATAAAATGTTAGCTATAATCAGAAATCAATTACTAAAATTATAATATATAACCTAGACTATGTCAGGTACACCAGGTAAACTGTTGGGGAATTCCAATAAGACCCAGACCCAAATAAACATATTCACTTCTATTAATAATGATCCTGATATTAAACCTATGCAACGAGAATATTTTAGCTATGTATTAGTTGTTTAAGGAATAAAAAGATGAATAATTCACCTCAAGTAGAAACTAAACTTGATTTTGGACAAGGTTAAGTCCAACATACAATGTTACATTACAACAGCATATAATGAAATAAAAAAATAAAAAACCTAACAAACATTGCAAATGAAATATACATAACACTTCCCCTCATAAAGAAAAATAAATATTTATGCAAAAAAGCTTTCTTTTTACTATTAGTGAAATATACATGTGATAAAAAGTTACATAAGATCAAATCTTATGGACGACACAAAGTTTGACTGAAACAATATAATATTGTTATACACGTGAAAGTACATTTGCTATTACATTGGCTTTTCCTTTAAAGTGCCTAATGTCACTATTATATTTCTGCAACATCAAACTCCACCTTGATAATCTCTGATTTTTGCTTTTCATCTTGCCAATGAAAGTAAGGGGCTTGTAATCTCTAAACACAATAATCAGAAAAGGAGCTGAACTAACATAAACTTCAAAGTGTTGCAATGTCAATATCAAAGCCAAACATTCCTTATCAATTGTCGAATAATTTCTCTGGAACTTATTTAATTTCTTGCAAATGTATGATCTACACCTTTTTTTCTTCTTGAATCAATCTTGCACCGACCTAAATTGTATCAACAAATATTTTAAATTATTGCCTGCAATTTGGAGCTGAGATAACTGGTGCACTCTTAAGTAGGGTCTTTAAATTATCAAAAGCCTCCTGACATTTTTCAGAATAATGAAAATTGGTCTTCTTACTCATTATATTTGACAGGGTATCAGCAATTATGGAAAAATTGGAACAAAATTTTTGATAGTATCCAGCCATACCAAAAAGTCGCACCAGTTGCCATTGACTGATTGGCACAGAAAATACAGAGATTGTATTGACCTTAGCATCTATAGCTTCGACTTGTCCATGTCCCACGTTATGTCCTAGAAATGTAACACAGGCACGACAAAACTCACTTTTGGATAAATTAATTGTCAAATGTGCATCAGTAAGCCTGTCAAAGAATTTCCGAATCGTCTCTAGGTGATCTTTCCAGGTGTCGTTGTAAATGATGACATCATCGATGGAAGCATCACAATTATCTAGACCAGATGTAAATCATGTTCATTAAACGTTGAAAAGTACTAGGCGAACCTTTCACCCAAACGGCATCACTTTATACTGATAAAGTCCATCTGGAGTCACGAATGCTGAACTTTCTTTTGCCCTTTCCGTCAGTGGAATTTGTCAAAATCCTTTCAGAAGGTCCAATTTGGTGACATACTATGCATTTCCAATTTTGTCAATGTAGTCATCGATTTTTGGCAACGGAAATGAATCTGTTTTGGTCACACTGTTCACCTTTCTATAGTCAGTGCACATGCGAAAAGTATTATCTGGTTTCGGTAAAAGCATACATGGTGAACTCCAGTCACATTTACTCGGTTCTATGAAATAATTCTCAAGCAAACACTGAATTTCTTTCTTCAAGCATTCCTGTTTGAGAGGATTCATCGTGTACGGATGCAATTTCACAGGTGTGGAGTCTAGAATTTCAACGTCATGGTAGATTTAATTTGTTCTTGTAGGAACATCTGGAAACAAGTGCTCATATTCAAGTAACAGCAGTTTTAGTTCATTCTTTTCTTGTTACTGCAGAATTGAAAGTTTCTGGTCCAGATTATTCATAATTTTTGAATTAGTAAGATTTGTTACTCCAAAGTTAATACATTCCGATTGCATTCCTTCGCTTCATTGTGTGGGACAGGTAGAACTAAACTGACTGCTTGATTAACCTGGCTATCTCTATCAACATACTGGTATTTCCTTAATATAATTAATTCCACAGGAGTATTATTATTGCAATTTGACTCACTAATTTTCTTGTTAACTTTGTAAGTACCATAATATTTAATCTGAAGAAAATTTTGAAGAATGAGACAGAACTATATCACCAGACTCAAAAGTTCTCTCCACTGTAGTTCTGCCGTACCTTAAGTTCACTTTTGACCTGAATTCCTGAATGCCTGATTTATACATAACTTGCTGGAAAATTCCAAGCATAAAATTTGACCCTTGATCAGATTGGACAGATTCGGGAAGGCCAAATTGACAAAAAAACTTTATCAAAGCTTTAACTCTTGTTTAAATTTTAATATTCCTCATCGGAATTGAGTCTGGTAATCTTGTGGACGCACACATTATAGTGAACAAGTATTGGTTTCCTGATTTGGTCTTTGGTAAGGGACCGACACAATCTACCATTATTCTCCTAAATGGTTCGTCAGATGCAGGAATAGGTAGAAGATGACAAGTGTGAAAAGGTCTGCAGTATTACAAACATCAGTTTTAAGTTTGGGCCAAACAAAGTGATTCAAAATCTTGTGATTAGTCTTATTAATCCCTAAATGACCAGCCAATGGAGTTTCATGGGCCAGAAATAACAATTTCCTGCCAATACCCTTTTGGAGCTACAATCAGATAGTTCACCGACCACTCGTCACCAACAGGTACCTCAGGTGGTCTCCATTTTCTCATAAGGATCTAATTTTTAACAAAATAACAAACAGGTACTTCTGTGGCTTCAGTTTCACTAATGACCCTCTGAAACAAAAAGGAGATCTAATGATATTTTTCCTGTTCGACGACAAGTGATTGTCGTTTATCACCCTGAGCAGCAGAGAGGGTGAACCCTACAACTTTGTAGAGACCTTATTTTTGAAAATTAAGGGTTCCTACGAAGGTTGAAAAAAAGAAGTTTTTGCCTTAATAATGAAAACTTCTTTAATTGACCAGATTTTTTTCACAATCTGGTCACATACGTATGTCATTCACCCTCTCTGCTGCTATAAATTAAACAGCCATTATAGATATTATCAATAATGTGTATTGGAGAACCACACTCAGCTAAATTAGCTCGAGAGCGACTAGAGGCAATTAAAAAATATCTACCCGTTCGTGATTCCGTTAAGCAACAACTACAATCGCGTCAGGAGTCTCAGGTGGAATTTACAGAAGGTACAGAAAAATTATTTAAACCGATTGTCGAACCAACGAAGAAA
This sequence comes from Megalonaias nervosa, assembly GCA_016617855.1. Taxonomy (NCBI): domain Eukaryota; kingdom Metazoa; phylum Mollusca; class Bivalvia; order Unionida; family Unionidae; genus Megalonaias; species Megalonaias nervosa. The sequence goes on from JAECUM010047125.1 coordinate 11,716, forward strand.
ATTGTTACAGCAACCGAAGCAACACAACGAGCTCTTGCAACATTGCCTGCTGATATTGCTGGTCGTATTCAAGCTGCTCAACCAGCTGCTGCTCAGCCTGAAGGCGCTGAAGCACCAGCCCCTAAACAAAAAACGTTAGATAAATTTA
>JAECUM010047126.1:0-39818 GCA_016617855.1 Megalonaias nervosa
ATTGTAACAAAAGAAAATTATAGCAAAGCCTTTGAAATATATATATATATATATATATATATATATATATATATATATATATATATAGATGAATTTGGCCATGAAAATTGAACTTGAACCTTCTAACAAAGAAAATATTTTAGCCAAGATTGTAATAAGGTCTTTACAGCTTGTTTTATCAAATTATTATGTGCTGTGTGGACCCTTACGCCAGAAAATAATGAAAACCCTTATGTGTATTTATATGTAACTGTAATTAAAGTTTATAAATTCCACTTATATTACTTTGGTAAACATTGTATTCAAGATTATAGTTTGTGCATTTCTTGATGTGAGCCAAAAACTGGCACATTGGAGTGATGACTGGTGCTTATAAAAGTTGTTAGGGCTATTGTAAAGAGTGATTAACTTGCCTAGGTGTATATTGCAAAACCATGACATGCATGCAGGATTGCTACAATGTCTACATTCTACTTTACTCTTGTCTTTTTCCATAACATTAAGCACATCTGAAATGCCATTAGCATGGACAGGCACTCCTCTGGCTTAAATGTTATTCTACAACCACTCTGTATCCCTGTTTGTAGATGTAAAATGTGATAGACAAGGTCACCATATACTGATCTGTTGTACTAAATTATGCATGGTTCTGTATGCCTTATTATTTCAAACTGGGAAGTGCTCTAAACAATACTTCAAAACAGCATTCAATTTAATATCTTTATTTCAAAATATATTACCAAAATGATTTCTAACATAATTGTTAAAATGTAGTGTTCCAATCTTTAACAGGATAAAAACAACAAATTGTCCAAACTTCACTTGAGAAATTCAAGTTTGTCAAGAATATGAATGACGACTTGCAATTTGAGACCCAGTAAAGTTAACCAACAAACTTTGAACAAAAGATGTTGTTCATAACAACTCCATCTGAAACAAAGCTAACACAAACAGTGTTGACCCTAACCCTTGTATCTAAATCCACATTTGCCATCTTACAGATCACAAATACAAGTACATGTACCTAGATCATAGCAATGGGCTCATGGCAGCAAATGTGATTTCGAAAACTGAATGCTCTGGATAATTGACATGTTGGTACTTCAGTTACATGTTTAACATTAATATGTACAACAATGACAAATGCTCAATTTGAAATTCCATAAACATCAATAAATGGCATAATTTCATCTCTGAACATGTACTCTGGTAATTTAAACTACTGAAACAAAGATAACAGAAATAACAATAGAACCAGTAAACCTTTTTTCTTTCAACATTTTTTATCTTTACAATTTTAAGGGATTTATCATTTCTAAATTGAAAGTAAGATCTTTTTAAAACGCAAATTTTTCAGGAAATCCCCTTCATACATCTTAATGCCATGGGCTCACAGAGGTAGGTGCCTGTAAAATAAGAAAAGAACTGATAAGCACTATTAAAAATTTGAACTATATGAGATAACCCCTAAGACACACATACTTAAATGCTGAACATAAACAGTCAGTGCTCTGTAATGGTTACTAGTGTTGTAACTATGTTTCATGTTGTGATACCAAAATGTGACCCCACATTTCAGCAGAAGTGAACAAGATATTGAAATATATGACAAATAACACATTCTTCATTGTCATTTATCTACATGTGACATAACATGTAAATGTACAAGCTGAATGGCTTTTAAAACTACCTGCTGTTGAAGGAAACTCTGTCAACACCTTTGTATTATAAACATGAATCCCCTCACCAATTGGATTGATAGTGCAATCAGAGTAATACCATACAGACTTTTGTTGAGATACATACACATACCAATTTTTATTGTAAAATTTTTAACAGGAAATCCTTCAAAAGAAAATTTAGATATTTTGTACAGTTTAGTAACATTACCTAAATAAAACAACTACTGTTTGACTTTGTACCTGTTGGCTACTTTCTGAATTACTCCATTCTGCATCAAGTACTGAACCCTATTTGGTGGCCTTTTTTAAGAGCAGCACTTGCATCATTGATGGCAGTTTCTTCCTCAGTAACCATAAGTTCATCTTTTGTATCTTATTTATCAACATGAATAGAAGTTGGTTTGTAGTAAAGTCACCAATTGGTCCACCACAATGTTGCCTGATATAACAGTACTGACACTTTCTAGTATTTCTGTCTGAAAAAAAGCAATAAAATGGCATCTATGCTATGATAGAACCAGCATCTATATTTTGAAACTTTAAAAAAAATGTCTTTCAAAGGGAAGCACACTCTACTGACCAATAAAAATTTCTAGGAATCTTAAGATAAAACCATTTCTTCTATTTCAATGTTGAGTGCTGAAACTACTTGGTTATTTAGTGATTTAGCACCAGGGCATAGTAATAAAGTGCCTTGCCCATGTTGGCATTGATTGGGGGGTGTGGGGGTAAAGTACTTTTTAGCTCAAGTGTGTGAGTGTGTGTGCACCAGAGATATAACAGCTTGGTGCAATAACATGTCCAGTGATTAAATAAATACTGCAAGGGATTACCCATTATCAAATTTCTATGGTCAAAAATGGTGCAAAATTCCTATTCAGTTTCTGACAGTAACATTCTGTACTATCTAAAATAAAATAAACTGTATAATAATTTTGTAAAAAAAATAATAAAAATTTCACACAGCCATTCCATTCCTAACAATAATATAAAAAAAAACAAATGACTAAAACTATTTTGTCTCATCATCACTGCTGGCCTAATAAGAGTTATTATTCCAGGTGAGGATAAGGGGCTGTCCATTTAGTACATTTGAAAAGTCATTCCCCACCCCACCCCAGTTGCAGGGTATACTTTTTTCTAACCCCTCCCCAGTGTGAACATACACATTTGCTTAGTACCCCCCCCCCTTCAAACACTGTCAATTTGTTTGCATTTCGAATAAAAAGGGAGTTTCTTTACTAACATGATATCCATATTTGCATGATCAAGTCCCTGTTTTCAAGCAACAGATTTGATCATTCACTGTGTTTGATAATCTCACTAATTCCATACATTTTGGAGTTACATTTTTATTTGTCCATTATTTCTAAAAATATTAAAACTGTACATTGCAAATACTGGATGCAGATGACACAGCTCTGACTGCCATGAATCATCCATCCTGGAAACCAGAAAAGGGCACAAGGGCTAATCTAGTTGCTTAAAATTAACTTAACTTATCAGTTATATATGTACTATAAAAAAAAACTACAAGTGAAGACACTTCTCTCCCTTTTCACACAACTTGTATGGCCATGATCAGACCCACTTAATATGCAACTGCAGTACATTGAATGGTTGACTGCCCTCTCATTGACTAATTGAAAATAATGTACTGCACTTATTTATAACTTCTCTTCTTGATGCTTTTCATTTTTAAAATTGTTAAGGGGATACAAACCAATTGGAAAGTGTGCAAATACTATCAGTTATTTCTTGTTGGCTACGACAAATAGGTTTTATTGTAACTTTAATAAAGATTTTGTTATTAGGTGTGTATGTACTACATGATCTCATCCCCACCCACACATATATTCAAACTTCACCCCCCCCCATGTGTACATACAAAATGTACAGTCCTCACAAAACAAAGTTTAGTCCAAAGCCAACATAAGAGTCACACTGAAACTAACACACATGAACTCAAAAATGACCACTAGTGCATTCGTTATGAAAATTATTCAACTGAATAAAAATAGGCATGGAGTGTAAAGCAGCAACTATGTTATGTGCTATGTATATTTTGGAGATTATAAACATACCAAAAAATGGTGTACTGTCCAAATGTTTATCAACTTGACATGCACATAGCAAAATCTAAACATAAAGTCAACAATGTTTAATTCAACTTTCAACTGTGGTATCATTGTGCTTATATTTTTTGGAGAAAATGAGATGACTGGATACTAAGCAGAAATTTGTATACAAGCCACAACTGACCACATTGTTAATAAATACTTGCATGGTTTTGACCACAACCAATGAAAATAAGAACTGTTACCTATTAAGAATCTGAAATCAATGAAAAACTCTTAACACATTTTAACTTAGATTACCAAAAGTTACATTTTAATTAGGTATGGACAGTATTATTTCTATGCAGAAATAACTTGAAGATTGGGTGAATAATGATCTGTTACTAACCAACTCATTGGTTTCAAGATAAGTTTCTCATTTTTGTTCTACAACTTTAACTTCCTTTCCATTGCCATTTATTACAATAGTTTCGAGATTTCTTTTAAACTGTCACAGTAATTAAACAAAATGCAACTGAATACATGAAAACAGTTCACTGAAATTGTCACATAAGATACTTCATACAAACATAACAACAGTAATGCCAATGGTATTATGCTCTGCACTTCTTCCATTGCATCTTTAAAGTGCCATCAATCAGATTTTTCCTCTGATAACCGTTAAATAGTCAAATTTTGTCAAGCTGTATTCCAAAACATCGGAATTGTCTATTGAACTGGACTTGGATTGGTTAAATGTTGAAGTTAAAATATCCAACGGAGACTCCATTACACACAAGCATTCGTTTCTCCCCCTTCAATCAATGAACTTATGAGAAATCTGCCCCTCGCCGATTCTGTGCGTGTCGGTCATCTTGAGTTAATTGGATGAAGACAAGCACGTGTTACAATGCCAATGGCTTTTGACCGACAGATACGAGTCTATGACAACAATGTTCGTAGTGATTGAATAAACAGAATTTCACTAGTCTTTTAACACATTTTGAGTAGCTTGCTGAAAAAATAACAGAACTTACCTCTAAGGCTGTCAATTATTTCTCAAGGCTTTGCTTTCTCAACCAAATACCGACTTCTTCCCCGGTCGAAAACATGTTTCACCGCCATAACTGTCACAATACGGCTACATTCGGTTCTTTTCCCAGCACGCAGCGGATCCGACTGATGCAAACCAAGTCTCACGAGACTAAAATTAATGTGGCCGCAGTATTTATACTTTAATTTTATAAGGAGATTTGTTAAAAAATCTGCTAGTTTTTCTAATGATTGAGAAAATAAAATCATAGATTTTCACTTTGTTTGTGATTATTAAAACTACACATGCAGGTCACGTGGTAAGCTTTCCCCGACCTATTTATAGCTGACCAATAACAACGTTTTATAGTCTGTTCTTAATTCGAAGGAAATAGGCCTTCACTTGACAGGAACAAATACCGCGTGCATGACATAAAATACGAATTTAATAACTGGATATCAAAAGTGGAAGTTTTTGATTACGTTTAGCTCGCACTTTTAGACAGACCTACAGAACAACCACCTATAGAAGCGATTTTACTGAATAAACAACCGTGCACAGAAGCATTTTGGAATCCAAACCACCCTGGCATATATGTTTTTAAAAGTGCCGTCCCCGGGTCCCATGTACGTTTTAATGGAACAGCTCTCAGCTATTTCACAATTCATATCAATGAAAATAGAAAGGAGATAGAAAATTTTAGATTTCTCATGTTGTTTTCTGATCCAGTTCTGACAAGACTTGGAATATTTGTTTATATCATAAAGACCATCAATGAGTTCAGTGATGAGCAATGTCAGTTGCTTATTAATGAGGTTATCTTACATCTGATCCTGAGTTTATATTTTTGACCCAGTTTTGATCAAACTTGTAATAAAGGGTTGTATCAGCAAGATCATGGATGGGTTTGATAGTAAGCAAGATCAATGTGTATTAATCTTACCTCTGATTGGCAGACCTAGTTACCAATCTAAAGGCCATATTTCTGATCCAGTTTTGATCAGATTTGGAATATATGCTGACATCATGAAGATGAGGAGGTGCTTGGAAAGTTTGATAATGAGTGAGATCCACACAAGCTAATGAGGTGATCTTACATCTGATATCTGATCAGCTGATCTTGTTAACACTCTGGAAGCCATATTTCTTATCAGAGTTTGATGAGGTTTGAAATAGGGGCTTATATCATCAAGCCGGTGGATTAGTATTAAGAGTGAGATCCATGCATAATAATGATGTAATCTTACATCTTGTTGGCTGAGTTTGTTACAAATCTGAATGCCATATTTCTATTCACGTTTGATCCAACTTGCCTATATTTGTCCAGAGTATAATTGTTGAGCCACCGATGATATTTTATATTATAATTGTGCCCCCACCCCCACCTCCTGCCCCCGAGGTGGTTAGGGTCATAGAAAAGGAAAATATAAATCTGAGATCTCCATCTGTGTATGGGTATAACTTTTAACTAATGAAGATATTTTAATGAATCTTTGGCATATTGTAGTTTTAGTTGATAGTTTTTGCATAAATCATATGTATATTTAATTTATATTATTTTTTGCTTTTCTTAATGATTATATGTAATACACATTTGTATTTTGTCCTTGACATTGTCCCAGGTCAAGTTAATGGTGTAGCTGGTCAGTGACATTTGTTTTGTAAGCAATATAATACATGGCTAATATTTCTCTATTATTGTGGATTAAATATTCAGATCATTATTAGTATTAAGACTGTTTACTTCAGTTTGAGTTAAAGATACAGTCTTGATTCTGACCTTAAAAACTTGCAGAATGGAATATTCCTGTAAGTTGACAGTCTATTTTCAGAAATTGATAATTGCAACCTAGGTAAAGTAGAGGGGTATATAATCTTGTTTATGTTAGGATTATTCATTCTTGCCTTAACATCTGAAGCAGAATCAGTCTTATTGTTGCATTCATTTTTTAATTTGGATGGTTTTATTTATTCTAATTATTCTTCACTAGAATTACAAAGTGCCCAATAATATTTTTGGACTAAAACATTAATTTGTAGTTGGAGTGAATTCAGACAAGAACATTTTGGATTATATTATAGTGATACATCAAAAGACTGTTAGCACATTGCCACAATTCAGGCCATTAGCACATTAGCACATTTGAGGCTACAGGCACATAAACACATTCAGTATTGGAATTCATTTGGAATACCACTGGAATTCAATAGGAACTTCATTCATTTGGACTTGTGATAGAACTTTTAGAACTGTGTGGGGTTTAATTCACAATACTGTTAAGTTCTTTTTAAATTTTCTCTTTATGTTTCTTGGAAAATAAGTTTTTTGCTGAATTTTACAGAATTTGTTGGTTTTCACTTTTTTTCTGTTATTTAGTTTAAGATCATAAAGTCATAACACATGTCACACACCTTGCCATCAAGGTCACTACAAGGTATGTGCAAGTCAATGGCTTCCTTCCATATCTACAATGTCTCTTATTAACCCACTAATATTTGTATGAAACATAACCCAGATTCATGCCTTACCACACAATAATTAAGCCCCTGTGTTAAAGATCAAGGTCATTAGTAGGGAAAAGGTCATGTGATATTATGTGTAGATAGATATATCATGTACATGAGATGGATGTATCATGTACATGAGATGGGTGTATGATGCATAAGAGACGTGTATCATGTATATGAGATAGGTGTATCATGTACATGTGATGGGTGTATGATGTACTTGAGATGGGTGTATCATATACATGAGATAGGTGTGTCATGTACATGAGATAGGTGTATCATGTGCATGAAATGGGTGTATCATGTGCTGTTTGCAGTACTCTGATTGACTTGCACTAAATGCAATGTATGACAAATTATTATTCATGCAGCTGTTCTTACAGTTTTCATTAGATCACCATAAAACTTAGTAAATGATAAGGTCATCATCAGAAGATTTGACAAGTCACTTTGCTCCTGCAATTTCCTTTAGAGTTGCCCAGTTGTTTTGCAGGTGAGTGCAGTACAGGACAGAATCTTGTGAACATAACTGAACTCATAGGTTTTAATGGATTTCTTGGAAACTTGGTACACGTTATGGTTATCATTCGAAGATGTGCACATTAACAAATCACACTACTCATGTTATATTTTTGTTGGAGTTATCTCCCATTTTGGTGTGCAGCAGATTGTAGCATCAGATTGAATCTTGTGAACTCAGCAGGCTTTACAGATTTCAGTAGATTATGAAACTTGGGAATTGCTTTGTCTATCATCTGAAGATGAGCATATCAACAAAATACTGTTGTGCCTCGGATGGCAGCATGGGTTCAAGTCTCAGCTCAGTCAATGTGATTATGTGGAAGTTGTTTCCCATGGGTTGTTGGTTCTTTCGGGGGGTTTTCTCTGGTTCTTCTTCCACTAGAGATACTGGCTGCCATGTATGGCCTCTCTTGGGCTGAGAAATGCCATTAAACCAAAACAACAACAACATCATACTGTGTTCCTGCAATTTATTTTAGAGTTATTGCTCTTCATGACTTTGAGCTGGATGTAGTATGACAGAATATTATGAATGCAGCTTGTGTCACAGTTTTTAACTGACCATGATAAAACATTATGGTCATCTCCTTAAGATGTGCATTTCAACAAATCACTACGTACTTATTGTTTTTGTTAGAGTTATTGCCCTTTTTTTTGTCATGCAGCTGAATGCAGTGTAAGAAAATCTGCGAATGCAATTTATCTTGCCGATTTTTATGGATTACTGTGAAACTTGGTACATATTTTGATCATCATATCACGATACAGTACATATAATTTGATCATCATATCAAGATACAGTTCATGTATTTTGATTGCCATATCACAATACAGTACATGTACATGTATTTTGATCATCAGATAACAATCCAGCACATGTACTTTGATCATGAGATAACAATACAGTACATGTATTTTGATCATGGTATAGTGATGCAGATACATAAGTCTTATTGTGTTCCCTTTAAGATGTAACTGTAATCCTTTTGCAGTGGATTAGCCAGTTCTTTATCATGCTTTGTAAAATGATCATGGTTATTGCCCAGATTCAGCTAGATATCATCTCATCAGATGTCCAGATTTAAATATTAATTTAATGAAATTATGATTAAATATATAATAATAATGAGGACTTTGTATAGCGCCTAAGCTTTAGAAGCTCTAAGCGCTTTGCAACATTTGACAACACTTAAAAAAACATATATAATGATATGATTACAAAAATAAAAACAAACACCACGAAATCAGAAAACAGAAAACATGCTGTAAATATTTAAGGTAAGGAAACATTATTAGGTCTTTAAGTCTGTTCTTGCAGTTGAAATAGGTGAGTTTTAAAAGCGCTCTTGAATGAGATCACTGTCTTTGTGTCTAAGTTCAGTGGGCAATTCGTTCCACGTTGCTGGGCCCTGGTATGCAAAAGAACGTTGTCCATATGATTTCATTTTCATAGTGGGAATAATGAGAATACGAGTGTCAGAAGAGGAGCGTAAGTATCTTGCTGGTGTGTACACATGGGTGAGGTCGAATAGGTATGTTGGACTGGAGCTCGTCATTGAAATGTAGCACAGAGAACAAATTTTGTGTTTAATATAAAAATCTGAAGTTTACAAGTTCTGCAAGTTTGAAATTTGTAGCAGTAATTTAAGTAAAATGAGGGCTGGTTAATCAGAGTTGTGCATTCATGTATATGTATCGATTCCGTCAATTGAAAGGCTGTTTTGTATTTCGTATGTTCCAAAAATATTATATTTTTCCATCCCTTAGTTTATCACATTTTATTTTAATTTGTTTTTAACTTTAAAACTATTTGGCTTATTTTATTTAAATACAGTTATGTGACTCAATAATAGATTCAGCTGTACCCCAAAAAATGATCAGTATAAAAGCAAAATGTAAAATAATCAGTTGCAAAGAATAAGTAAATATAATTTCAGAATATTATTTATCATAATACCTTGAACTGAATTCACATTAATTTTATTGGATTTATTTTTTTTTTGAGGCTGTGCAGACTGCACTCTTAGTAATATTAGCTTCACTTAAAATCAATTGCATCTGCTTAGATTCTTTAACCTTGCATGGTACATCCTACTTGTTATAGTAGTTAATTTATATGATGATTTACATGTTAATTTGTTTAAAATAAAGCAAGAGATATTACTTTTGCAACCCATGGTGATGGCCGTGTACAGTAGGCTGTGTGTGTGTGTGTATATATATATATATATATATATATATATATATATATATATATATGTATATAAGGCTACATTGTTATTAATTGTATTACATGTGCCATGTGGTTACATAATTTTAAAACTTTTATACAACTCAAATAATACATCTTACACACTGTTTTCATTCATATTAGTACTGTCTATCAACACTAAAACAAATCTGTGTTTTTATTTATATTAGTACTGTCATCAACACTGACACAAATCTGTGTTTTTATTCATATTAGTACTGTCTATCAACACTGACACAAATCTGTTTTTTTATTCATATCAGTACTGTCTATCAACACTTGACACAAATCTGTGTTTTTATTCATATTAGTACTGTCTATCAACACTTGACACAAATCGAAGTGGCTATCCTTGCAACTAAAAATAGAGTTATCTTGTCATTACATGATTTTTGTAAACTTTATTGCCATTTATGACTTCTTGCTGGGTGCAGTATATGAAAGAATTTTGTAATTGCAACTACTATTGCATTTTATGGTGGATTGTTGTAGACTTAATGTGTACCATTATTATCATCAGAAAATATGCAAACTGACAATCATTTTGCTTGCACAATTTCTGGAAGAGTAATGCATTTTTGTTTTACTATGGATTAATCTCCATCTTTGTAAGGGTGGAATGTGGGAGAGGTGGGGGCATATTTAATTAAGAAAATTTGCTAAATTCCTCATTCTTTTTGATCAATTTACTTAGAAGGATGTAATAATGATAAATGTACAACTACATTCAGGTTTGTGAAATGAGTCACCTAGCTTCACCAGACACCTCTATAAACTGATACAGATAGCCTCCAAACACCCGTGCTTTTTAAATAGAGGTTTATTTTACATTAGATTTGTTGCAAGGGACCTTGACAAGTGGATACTTACTACAGGTTATTATGTAATTGAGGTGTCCTTTGAAGTTAGATATACTGGATCTTTAATTGATGTCGCTGTCCTAGGATCCCTATAATGAATTTTACATTACATCTGTTTTCACTCTCTTCAGGTGACTCTGGTGTGGTGAGGAAGGGCCTGACCCATGGCCTTATTCCCCATGGGTGGGGACTTGGTGGTGTGGTGAGTGATCACTGTCCAGTATGGGCCCAGTTCTACACTGGAAAAGACCTGGACAACGGAGATCTGCTCATTGGGCCAGATACCATCCAATTTTCATTAGTTTCTGACCCATAACACATCTTATGTAATTAATGTATCACCAGGATTGTTATTTGTTGCCGAATAGAGTAGGTGACCAACATGGATATAATTGGGACAGTAGTCTAAGTAGTGAATGAAAGGACTAAGGACACATTCTTGCCATGTACAAGTGAAATTTCTGGTTGAGGAGTAGACTTGCATGACAGTCTGCATATAAATGTAATGGTACATAATTGAGGATATTGATGCAATTTTTATTCAGCAAATAATCAGTTCTTTATTTATTTATTTATTTATTTATTATTGAAGATTTTTAATCAAGTCCTGTATGATTTTGTGTTTGATACATTGATATAGAAGGTTACAAAGTAAAATCTTTTGTGTTTGATACATTGATATACAGAATATTGCAAAGCTAAATATTTCGTGTTTGATACATTAATATAGAGAATATTGCAAAGCAAAATATTTTGTGTTTGATACATTGATATATAGAATATTACAAGCAAAATATTGTGTTTGATACATTGATATATAGAAGTTTGCAAAGTAAAATATTTTGTGTTTGATACATTGATATATAGAAGGTTGCAAAGTAAAATATTTTCTGAAATTTATGAATATTATTCATAAATAGAAGTTTGAGTTTTTGTAAAGGCCCAGTAAGATCATTATGATAATACCGGTGTCTTGAAAATCATGCACACATTTCATTGAGTGTACATTCATGCACATGCACACAGAGAAGGAGTTTACCATATTTGTCATATATGTTGGGACAGCGTAAAAGTTGGGACATCCTATATTTTTTTCTGAAAGTAATTTTTTATGCACTGTAAGTTTTGGGACATTTCAGTTTCACATTTATTTTCAGTGATAAAAGTTTTGGTGTGCTTTTTAATGAGCAGCTTTCATGGACTTACTTTGTGAAACTTTAATTACTGGTTAATTGCCCCATGTATGGCCACAAATAAATAATTAGGTTGATTGAATAATAAGCTATAATTATTTGTTAATTATCCTTATTATGACTGCTGATTAATCAGGTTGATTGAACAATAAACTTTTAAATTGCTAGTTAATTATCCCTATTATGACTTAATTACTAATCAGATGGATTTATAAATGCAACATGTTTGCTGTAAAGGCCTGCTTAATGTTTGAGGAACCATCTGGGTTTCCCATTCATCAAAATTTACATCTGACCAACAAACATCTATTTTATAATAAACAATTATCTTCATAGTACTAGAAGCATGACTAAACTATTTTAATTAAAATGTGATTGTATTTCATTATTTTTATAGAAAAAATAAGCACAGTAGATGTTGATTGTCCTGCTTGGAACTATATTTAGGCATGGCTGCTTACATCAATGAAAATGGTAATTTGTCAGTTAGACATAGATTACTGTGACTAGTAAAATAGCTGCTGATATGAAGATGAATCTCCCAGATGAAGAAATTTTAATCCATAAAGTGAATGTTATATGGAATAATCACTTTTTAATCGAGAAAGTGGCCTATCATTATGAGTAATTACTTTTTAATTCATTAAGTGGCCTATCATATGGAATATTCACTTTTTAATTCATTAAGTTGACTGTCATTATGAATAATTACTTTTTTGAATAAAAGTTTTTTAAGTATGGTATATATCCATAAGCGAAAGTATATGTGTGATGTTTATAAAGGTAACAGTAAGTCTAACACTTTGGTATTTGTGACATTTTTTTTGTCAGAGACTGTAAAATTATTTCTATATTTAATTGCAACTTCAGGTGGATCGATAGTAGAGTTGGTAATTTTTCATTTTCAAAAGGTTTGAGACAAATTTTTTTTACAATGTGAATTTATTTTTGTTTCTGACAAAAAGGGAAAAAGAATGTTGTTGTATCCTGTCCTGATATATACAGTAAATACAGGTTTACGCATCCATTGAGGTATTTGTTAACATCTGTTATTTACTACTTACTATAAGCACTGATGAGTGGTGATGGTTACTATAGTCCAAAATGATGTATGTCTGTACTGTGATATATGAAGTTTTCAAACTGTCCATTTCACACTTTATTTCTGATATTCATGTATTTATTGAATCACCATGTATTTATTTGCTCAGTACCTTAGTCCTGTTGGTAATAGAAAATAGTTATTAACCAAGTTAAATACTCTGTAAGCAAATGGGAATTTCATATATAGTTCCATGCAGACTTGGATATATAATTGCAAAATTCCAAAATGCTTGTGTACGATCTCATTGCCTATATGTGAATCATTACATAATCATGCACGGCATCAAAAGTTATAGACATCGCTCAAATTTCTGACATTGATTGGTCATTGATTTGATGTAAGCCAATCATTTATCAGATTTTGAATTGGGTTAGAGTCTGGGCATTATAGTGTTTTTATAAGCTGTACTAACAGTTAGACAATTTAGACATTTTCAAATAAGTCATCAAATAGCAGGGCTTAGGAACACTACCGGATGGTTCTGACTATGTGTCAGTTATCTTAGTCAAGTAAAACTTAACTACCTACTTGTCCTTGGGCCCTGGACAGAGTTTCATACTTCAGGAGTAAATGTATGTGTACTTTCAACCATTAATATTTTTTGTCTTTAACAAGTGGCAAAGTTTAGCATTACTTGGCGTCATGCATGCATCAATATCATAGATTACTTTTTTGCCTGTTCTGTCATTTCGTTGTCCATCTGTAATGTGATTCAAAGAGAGATGACTTAGTATTTTGCACAAGTACCCAGTGTAAAATTGATGCTACATACAGTAGTTCCAGATCTTGGAAACATTATATTTAGAGTGAAGACCCTTTGAATACATGGCCATTATATTTAGAGTGAAATCTGTGGGTTTAAGACCCTTTGAATACATGGCCACTTAGATAAATATATAATAAAAGATGAAGTTTGTAAACTAACTGTCACACCTTATCCATGATTTCTAATTGGTATTCTCATTCCAGTTATATAGGCAACATTTCCAAACAGTTCTTGATTTTATGGTGCACCAGCACTGCAAGTCTACATAGCATCATTTCTAAATGGCATTCCTGTGTACAGAGATACTCTTCAGTTAGATAGGCAATATGTTTGACCAGGGAGACTTCACATTCAAAAGAAGTGTGTTAATTGTCTCCACTAAGACATAGTAACTATTACACAATGCATGATGTTATAATCTAGTTATAATCCCCAGGCTACTGAGACAAGAGATGATTGGATTAGTAATTTAGTTGTGGTCATGATGTCATAACCATCCATATCTTTTGACCAATCAGCAATCTTCCTATTGGTAGGGGCCTTCGAGTAGCTCTCAAGAAATGTAGAAATCAAGACTTGGTTAAAATAGATAATGTGTAACTGAGCAACGCTTTTCCCGTGAAAAATAACTTATAGAAATATCTTCTGGTGTCATAGCTTTGGTGTGACAGCATATCAGTAAATCTCCATAGCCTCAAACCTCAAGATTTACTGTCTCCAAGCTTCTTAAGGTCCAACTCATAAAAATGTGTGATACCTGGTTCAAAAGGAGAATCTCTTTCCATTAAGTGACAACTCGATTACTACATTGGGTCACTGTAAACACAAATTTCTAAAAGAAATTGAGGGCTCTTTATGAAAAACTGCTATTTCTTGAGTTACAGACTTTGTATGATTATATTCATATCAAAGGGGCCATGTATAAGAAGGATTTTATATCCACTGTCTCCGTAACAAACATAACATTTTCATGATATTGACACATTTTAGTATTATGGTTGCTTCAGGTACCTATAATGTTTTGGTAAGAACTTAAGTAGTTTAGTAGAGAAGGTACTATGTTGAGTAAAATGATGACTTTGATGATTAATTGTTGCAACTTACGTATCCCAGGGACAAGTGCTTGGAAAAGGTTTCCCATTGTCCTGTATAGAATTAAATTGCTATTAAATTTAGTATATTGTATTTTGGTGAAATTTTCAGTACATTTTCACTGTAGATCTTCAGTTAAATTTACAAAGGAAAATATATTTTTTTGTATAAATTGGTATGATTGTGCTTGTTTAACTGTTTTGGTGATTTCTGTTTTCTGTAATTTCCAGAAAAGCTATTTATGAAACGATGTGGTAGGGTGAGGGGTTTATTATTATTGCCAGTGGTATAGGAGATGACAGAGGGCATTATTACATAGATCCATATGCCAAATTTTTAATTGTGCTATCTCTTGTACATTATTCCATTTTTATGAAAAGTTGACCTAGATTTATGTAACTACTATTTCACAAAATATTTAACATGAGAAATCTTATGTAAGATGTGTTACAGCTTTACCATAAGACAGTCTTCTATTGAAGTACATCATATATATATATATATATATATAATTTAAATTTTTCATTGTGTAATAATAGGGCACATTTCTATGTCCCAAGATGCAGCCAGGGCACATGAATGTATGAATCATACAAAATTTGTATGAATTTGCACACTTGGAAGAATGGTGCAAATTAGTTCAGACACACAGATATAAAATAAACTCTGCATGGTCTTGAATTTTTTTTGACTGTTAAGATCAATTGAATACATAAGAATCTAAAACAAAATTATGAACGATATTTATTTGAACAAATTAACCTCAGTCCATTGCAACGTCTGAAGATACATGTTAATGTAAAAGGATTTTTGGAAATCCCTTTGATTATTTATAGCAGAAAGATGTGTGTACTAGAGGTGTTGCGCACTTTATGCCCTTTCCTCACTTTTGCACATGCATGAACTTTGGTCTGTTTCTGGAAGGAGAGATTATAATCAAGCATGGCTGGCTATAAGATTGCTGATTCAAGTCAGTCAAGAATGGCTGGCTAGAAGATTGCTGATTCAAGTTAGTCAAGCATGGCTGGCTTGGAGATTGTGGTTTCAAGTCAGTGTGGCATGAATATGCAAAGCGAACAGTAGAATGTAAGAATGTGAATGAAGTGGAGTTCTTGCCTAATGGAGGACGATAATTCTAAAAGATGTCAGTTGCCATTTTAGATGATTTGCAAAAGAAGAAACCATATTTGATGCAAAGTTTAAGTAATCTTGGCTGTTACAGTACAAATGGTTATCACACAGCACAAAAATGGGATATATATATTTATATATATATATATATATATATATATATATATATATATATATATATATATATATTGTAATATTTGCAAAGGTTGTGGGGAAAATAGCCTTTTATTTCAGAAATTGGCTGTTTCAATATTAGGACATCAAAATACAGGTCACCAGGTCACAAGCATTTTGGAGCAGAGATAGCCATGAGAAAGTAACCTGTCAAAAATGGAAATTTCAACGAGACAATTTTAGTGAACAGTTTCCCAACTTATTGAGGCTGGTAGGCAAGCTCTTCATATGCCCCATTTAAATGCTTATAATAATAATGGTGTTATAATGATGGGTCTTATTGTGAGAGGGTGCTGTACCAGGGTCAAATCTTCACCTTATTTCAACATGAATAATTCTGAAAATGGTTTAGTGAGATTCTACCTTAAATCATAATACGGTCTAGTGGCATAACCCTTGTTGTCATCGGAGTAAGTCAAATTCTTGATGTTATGCGCTGAATAGAATCTTAACATTGCATTGATTTTGCATGAAATTTATAAAATTCATTGAAAATACAATATACAACTCTCTCTGCATGCAATTTGTGCCTCCCCCTCCCCTCCATAGAGGGTTCAGGGTAGTAGAAAGAGCTCAGTACACCATCATGCATCAAACATTTTGCCCTGGGATGCATCCCATAAATATGTACCAAAAGGTCTTGGACTTTTTAAAGGGGTGTTTTTAGAATTTCACTTTGTATTTTAACAATTTTACCCTTTTTTACCTTTATATTTTTTTACATGCTGTTCTGGAGATACTTAAATGTATTTGGCACTATATAGCCAGAATTGTGCTGATGTGTCATTAAGCACATACTGATAATTTATCAGAGAAATATCAAATAAACACTGGAGGGGATCCAGGTGGCAGAGTTGCCATTACCAATCACTGCTATTTCACCTCTGTCCATATTGGTTTGAGTCTCTGGTTCGGTCAATGTGGGTATGTAATAAAGCTTGCCAATAACTTGCCATGGTGGTTCATAACAGTGTTTTCCCAGGTTCTTCCTCCACCAGTTGTACTTGATGCTATTTATAGTCTATCATGTGCTGAAGAATGTCATTAAAACCACCACCACCACAACAACAACAACAACATTAAATTAACACTGTTGTATGATCCCCTGTCTGCGTCTTGATGAAGCAAGGAACTGAATTAACCATGAAGCCCATTACAAACCATGAAACAGAATTTTATCAAATTTTCTTTGGTTATACTTGTATGTCTCTTGTTTACTTCATAAACAATTGTATGTCTGTTGTTTACTTTATAAGCTTGTTGGTTATGCTTGTATGTCTGTTGCTTACTTTATAAGCTTGTTAGTTATGCTTGTATGTCTGTTGCTTACTTTATAAGCTTGTTGGTTATGCTCGTATGTCTGTTGCTTACTTGATAAGTTTATTGATTATGAATGTATGTGTATTGCTTATTCTATAAACTTGTTGGTTATACTTGTATGTCTGTTGCTTACTCATTTGTCTAATCTACATTTGATTTATATAAACCTAGCTTTACTTGTAACAGAAAAATAAGTTTGGATGCATGGTGTGTAAAAAAAAATCAGTTCAGTTTTATAACATTCCATAGTTATCCTATGTTTTCATGAGATTTACAAAAATTTCCAGTTTCTGTAAATCTTGTGACATGCAGATAAACTTTGTTTTTAATCAGTGTGTTAATTGTACCATATTCATGTATGTCAGGATGTATTACATACAGCCCACCAATACATTTGTTTGTGGCCCATGTCCTTACTTTACATGTGTATTTATGTTTTTAGAAAGGCATGAAACTTCAACAGTGTGACCAGCTTTGTTTCAGTTAAAATCTGTTCTGGTGCATATATTGAAGGTACACAAGAGAGAACAATTCCTGTGTTTCTTTAAAGGTCTGATAGCATTTAAGATTAAAGAGTAATAATCAGTAGAACTTTTTAACTGTTTATTTCTATAATCGATATCTTGTGGAATATTGTATATTTGATTGACATATATCCTGTTTTGAAAGAAGACCAAGATTAAAGGAGGATATTATATGGATTTCATGATTGTGTTTTCCACGATTTGGAATTTCATGCATGTGTATTGCCTGTATTATGACAGTAAAATTAATGTTATATTTACATGTAATTAGTCATGAAATTCATGGATGTGTATTGCCTGTATTATGATAGTTGTTATATTTAGATGTAATTAGCCATGAATTTCATGGATGTGTATTGACTGTATTATGACAGTTAAAATACTGTTACATTTACATGTAATTAATCATGAATGCCACGAATGTGTATTGACTGTATTATGACAGTAAACTTGATGTTATATTTATATGTAGTTATTCATGAATTTCAGGATGAGTATACTGTGTTATGACAGTAAAAATATTGTTTATTTACATGTAATTAGTCATGAATTTCAGGATGTGTATTCCCTATTATGACAGTGAACCTAATGTTATACTTAACTGTAATTAGCCTTGAATTTCATGGATAGGAAACAACCCACATTAATGTACTGCTGAATTTGTTATTGATTTGTTTTATACTTTTCACAGTTTTCCAACATGTTCTATATTGTTTATGTGTACATCTTGTTTATTTCATTTTTGTTCGTTTTTCATAACTTTTATGACCAAGCAAATGAATCTTATGTTTCGTGATAAAGCCAGTACATACATAGGCAGTAGTTGACATTTGGCTTAAAAATTTTGCCACGAAATTCTCATATTCTGTTGCTTGTTTGTGCAGTTGTTATTAGAAACTCTCAAGAGAAGAAACTGTTTCAAACAAAGACTTAAACTGTACAGTTTGACTGGAATCGATTTGTCAATTGAAATATCTTTTCTTTGTAATTCTAAAGTTGAAGCAGCATATGTATGTGCATAACTTTACCAAGCCTGCATGTGTATGTCTGAATGCATAAATATTTACCATGCCTTGTAAGAGGGGTGGCCTTTTTAGATGTGGATCACACAGATGTGAGTGATGATGACATGTAAGTTATGAAAAGCATAAGTTTTAAATATTTAATATATTCATGTAAAAATGACAGGAATGTTATGGAATCAGTATGATAAAACTCGTATAAATCTTATTTTAAATAATTATGAATAATTATCATAGTGGAAAACCACCTTGTCAATAAAATCAGGGTACAAACATCGATCTCAAAAAGTATCGTCCACCCTTTCCGTTTTCCAACTGCTGTAGAATGTATTTTTAGGAGACCAGTTCTTGGCATGTATCAATTGTCACCATAAGGTTAATACATTGCTATTATCTCACAGCCAGGCAAAGCATTTTACTTATGTATACCCTTGAAGTACCTTGCAAAATGATCTTTAAAAAGTATACATAATAAGTAAAAATTAGCATCTGTTCATGAGATATTAACAACATATTAGTGCTATGCCAGTATAACTGATGGTTTATTTGAATCTTTCTAACATTAGATTTCTTCTCAGTGATCCAAGGACTCGCTCTTTTTTATTCAATCCAATTTCTTTTACTTTTCCTTTGAAATTGAGAATGTGTAATGACAGTTTGCACTTTTGTCATCAACTTGTTCCTTTGTTGGTGATATGTAGTCATTACATGAAAAACTCTGTGTTTACAAAGGAAGTGAGCTTATCATATGATTGACTGGTGTTAAACTGGTACTCTTTCATATACTCTTTCATTATCTGTTAGGGGAAGGTCACAGAGGCTAACACCATTTTTACTTTATGGCGACAAGACTGACCTGAACTCTACTGTGCTTCTCAGTTGTTAGCCATTGTTAATTATTGTAACTTGTAAATATCAGTGTGACAAAACCTGACATCTAACAAAGAGATGACAGTGACAACAATTAGATTACTTATCTCTCTCTATATGGATTAAAGTTAGATACTTCATCAGCATGTTGGCACAAATGTAGATTGTTAAAGTTAGAAATCAATAAATATTCATGAAATTTTTATTTGTAAACCCCATTATGTAGCAATCATGACGGGTAAATTTGACAGTTTTCGCACTAATATGCTGTCTGGCCTCAAGAGAGGTACTTTTGAACACAAACTTGTCAGTGCAAAGGGATTCTTGCCATATAAAGTGGGTGGGTTGTGGTCAAGGGGGCTGTTGAAGAGGGGGACAAATGTACTTTTAATTCTTTACAAAGCTAGTATATGTGTATGGCTTATGTGTGTTTAGCTTTTTAGCAACATTCATTCTACCTGTATCAATTTACTTATAGCCAGTAAAACCAATACATGCAAAGTTGAATTCTGGATATTAAGAAGAAAAGCTGTGATAATTGCAATATATTATGCAGTATTTTTTCACTGTGCAGAGTTCTGTGCCAACACATTCATTGGACTGTACTTAAATATTGCATAATTTTGTCACTTCCATTTCGTGCCCCCCCCCCCCAAACTATTTTAATAGCTTCAGAAGAAGTTTTCCATTTTAGTTATACTGTAGTATGGTACTGGAGTGATTGCCTACCATTTTTCTTTTAATAATTAATTTTTACCTATCTGGAACCTTGTTTTTGGACAGTTTTCTTCACATATATATTGTGAACTATTTGATTCAGCATAGTAACTTTAAATTCCATCATTTGTACTCTCAATGTTATTATAAATTGCTTGTTGGCTTTCATTGAAACTAGGAAGGTTTATGACTTCATTGATAATCTTATTATCCATATTTGATCAAATTTAGTACACGTTTGTACCGCTCCGGTGGCCTAGTGGTTAGAGCATCGGCCTCGGATGCGGGAGGTCGCGGGTTTGAACCCCGGCCAAATCATACCAAAGACTTTAAAAAATGGTACTAACAGCTGTCTTGCTTGGCGCTCAGCATTAAGAGGTTAGTTTTAGGATTGGTTGGCCTAGTGTCAGGATAATGTGACTGGGTGGGACATAATGCCACATGTCTGCGGTATGATGCCCCAGTGCTGGACATCACTATAAACTGTCAGACTGCAGACATCATAGCGATATGACTGAAAAATTGTTAAAGCTACATTAAAAATCTAACTCACACACACACACACACACACACACACATTCAGTAAAGTATTGTTATGTGTCTAGGCTCATACAAATGTAACAAGAAAAGAGTGAGGCCAACAAGCTTTGTAAAATTTAACAATTTATTTCCCTAGAAAAACAAGGTAAAAATAAGAAAAAGGACTTAACGGTTTATGAATCAAATCCAAAAATTAATCCAAAAATTAAAAAATATAAGTCCTATCAATAAAAAGTCCTAAGTGAATCACAGTTCAAATCCCGATGAAATTCCAAGATGGAAGACGACGTCTTCGATGGTCTGCTTTGTCCTGATGTGTCAACAGTTCTTTGTTGAATCACAAAGAAATAATATTCCAGTTTATAATTTCTGAATAAATTTCGATAAATGCCTTTGTCCAAGAATTCTGATGAGTACTAGTATTTTCCAGGGTAAATAAATTAATTCCAAAAAATAGAAAAATTCAACTCAAACTGGTCACAACGAAACACCTTTGAGCTTCAACGGTTTAAAGGCCAACTGGCAAGTCACTATGATAACATGAGTTATAAGCCTATCTAAAACACAAAACAGATTTCCAGATGGGGGTCAAAATTTCATTCCACTGGGAAAACCAAAAATGTTTAACAATAAACAAATGTTATTTGTCACGTACTCCAGAAATGGCCTTGATTCCACTAAATGAATCTTACTCATAGAATGATTAAAAAAAAGTTGTTTATGCCAAACGCTATCTGATTTCTGAATTAAGGTCAGCAATTGGCTACAATGTTTCAACTACTGGCTGTTTATCAGGTCAAACAGAGCTGAATTGAATTTCTAAAAAAAATCAAATCCAGTAGACAAAATTATCATTACAATAACATGTAATGGAATAAAATAAAAATAAACAAAAAATCTTCAAACTAACAAACAAACAATTTAATTACATATACATAACAGTATTTAACAAATTTGTACTTTGATGCTAAACTATTACCAGGTGCTATTCCAGTAAAATATACTTTGGACCCAGGGAAGGCAATTTTAAGTGTAGTAATCAACCATAGATGTAGTATAGAATTTTATATCAGTTTCATATGAACTCTTTGAGTAAACAGAGTACCCTGGGATATATTTTTAACAAGTGCCATCCCTGAGTACCATGCATGTTTACATGGAACAGCTCTATTTGTATTTTGATGGCATTATATATAGAGTTTTAATGAAAATTGGGCCAGAGAAGGGTCAGGAGAGTTGCTCTAAATGGTTGGGTTAAATGGTTGAATACCAGCAGTGAGTTTTGGTTAACAGTAACTGGAAAACAAAGGCATCTCTTGTATCAGTCATTTTGATAAATAGTCCAGATGTTAATTTCATTGTCTGATTCGGTACTACGATGATATTTGATAATCCCATGAATGTAAACAATTATTTCAATGTTCTAAAGCATTGATGTCATCAGCTTCTTCACGCCCTCAACCCCAAACAGCGTAGAATCAGACCAGGCCCTGCTTTCATTAAACATCTCAAATCTGCAGAACATATCAGCACGAGTTTTGTTTGCTTATTATATTTGTTTGCTTATTATATCATGAGATGGCTGCATTAAACCTATGTTTGAAACAAGCTGGATATTAAGCACCAAAATACTGACCCAGTGTTTTAGTTTTATTTAGATTTTGCATTAGGGCAACATTTGGGTCAAACACATCCTCAGGTTGATTATTGTTATGAAAGTGAAGCCCGGGATCATAAAATTCTCAGCTGGGGTCAGAGGTTGAGTTTCCAACAACCAATCAGAAACAAGCTTTCAAAATGTCATTCTGAGACTGAGATTTTGTGTCAGCCTATCACAAAAAACTTGGAATTTATTAATGTGGTATAATCTCCAGGACAAATCTGCCATTGTATAATGTGTTTACATTTTGGAATTTACATCTTCGATCTAGATCTGCTGATGTATTATTACATGGTAGATCTTGGCTAAAGCTGTTTACACAATGTGTATGGCCATTGCATGTGTTGGCAGTGCAGGATCTCTGGCATTGGCTTGAAATCATGCACATCTTGCTTTGTTGTATTGTGTAATGGTAGATCTTGGTCAGTCTTCTGTACAGGGTGTGTATCAGCAAAATATTTATGGTAATGTATACATGAAATCTTATTTACAGAACATGAATTAACAAGGGTATCCATGTTATTGTGTACATGATGTCTTGTCTACAGAATGTGTAGTAGCAAGGGTATCCATGGTAATGTATACATGATGTCTTGCTTACAGAATGTGTATTAGCAAAGGTATCCATGATAATGTATACATGACATCATTTGCAGAATGTGTATTAGCAAGGGTATCCATGGTAATGTATACATGTCTTATTTACAGAATATGTATTGGCAAGAGTATCCATGATAATGTATATATGACATAATTTACAGAATATATTAGCAAGGGTATCCATGGTAATGTATACATGATGTCATTACAGAATGTGTATTAGAAAGGGTATCCATGGTAATGTATTCATGAAGTCTTATTTACAGAATATGTATTAGGAAATGTATCCCTGGTAATATACACATCATGCCTTTTTCTACTGAGTGTGTATTAGCAAGATATTTATAGCAATGCATACATGAAGTCTTGATTACAGAATATGTATTAACATGGTAATGTATACATGACATCATTTACAGAATGTGTATTAACAAGGGTGTCCATGGTAATGTATATATGACACAGTTTCAGTCACTCTTTATAGCAGATTATGAATGATTATATTGCGACACTTGATTCAGTGTGCTTTTTTACCTCTTTGTAAAAATATAAATTTGATATTCACCAATTTAATCAGACAAGCAGTATCTTGCAGGCCATATTGTACGTTGCTAATTCACAATTAATAGTTCCACTATGTCAATCAACCTTCCTTATTATTTTCATCTCTCTTTACAACTAATACAAGAGTTAACAGCTTTTGCTAGGCAGGTGTGAAATGACTGTACTACATAATACAGGCATGAGTAATTTTGATTGTATTACATAATACAGCATTAGTGATTTTCATTGCATTACATAATACAGGCACGAGTGATCTTCATTGTATTGCATAATACAGGTATGAGCAGTTTTCATTGTATTACACAATACAGGTATGAGTGATTTTCATTGTATTATATAATACAGGCATGAGTGATTTTCATTGTATTACATAATACAGTATTACATAATACAGGTAAACATGGGAAAGCCCCAAAAATACACTAAAATGTAGTCAGTATGTAGTAACTTGGAACTTCATAGAATTTAGATCAAATTGGCAAAGTTAGCTTATTTTTACTGACAAAAATAAATCTGTAAAATTTTGCAATCATTTTCTGTGCAGTTGATGAAAATTATCCTATACAACTGAAGGTGGTTGGGGATTAGAGCAAATTGTGGAACTATTAATTCTGCCAAAAAGGGAATGATTTCATGCAGCAGTATTATACACAAGTACAGTTTTCCAAAAGAACAAAATAACTAAGCAATATTCATGTACCCTCATTGTTAAAGAGATACAAGTTTTCATTGTATGAAGATATTGTCTAACATATTATGGTAATTTTTAAAAAAAAAATAAAGAAACTGATGATCCATGTTCATCCTTCTCAGCATTAATATAGTTTTAGTTTTGTTCATTGAGAGACTTTTCCAAGTTTAAATATAGCAGCTCTGTTTCCAGATCATATTTTACCATTTGATTAATAAACTGAGCTATAACTTAGAAATAAATTTTTAGAAAGTTTCTATATTTCTAAAACATACAAGTCTTTTATCATGACAGTCTTTGAGATTAAAAAGCTATAAACATTCACTAATGGGATCTCAGTTCCCCACTCTCTTGCATTAAATGGATTTCAAGGGGTTGGCTAGTAAACTCCTGTCAAATCTTGTGGCATCCTTGTACAAAATTAAAATTTCTGGTCTCCCTGGGCACTGCCTAAAAATATTTTGACTGAATTTATAGTGAAGATGTCACTTTAACTCAAGTTGCCTTGGTAAAATGCAAGTGCAAGATCTACTGACGATTCACTCCTATTTATTAGAACATGTCCAACATAGCAGTTGCCTGTTTCACAGCAACTGTGTGGCCATATTTACTGTATATAATTCAGATTTATGTTAATATTACAACATGCAATATCATGGATGTAGTTTTAATGCTCATAGCAGTTGGTTCCATTATAACTTTTTGGGGTATAAGGATCTATGAAAAAAATTTGCTGCATGCATTTTTGTGTTGAGTATTCAGTATGCCTTTTGGTTGAGAACTTAGAATGAAGACATGCTAGAGAGAGAAAGAGGCCAGCCACTTACACTTTAAAATTCTATATCTGAAAAGGAATCAGAGTTCAAATTTAGTAATCATGAGTTATATCCAACAAGAACATAGTGATTTAGTCAAGCTATAACTGCATATGTCTACTCCTAATGGGCAGACAGATCTGCTGCTTCGTGAGCCAACAAATAAGGGTCTGTGCTCTGCACAGCTTGGTACACATCATATGCATAGAAATATGATAAATGTTTTACCACCAGATCTTGTGATAGACATACAAATGTCTGTTACAAAGGGTATTGTAGTACAAGTGTCTATTTCGAAGGGTATTTGTAGTACAAGTGTCTATTTCAAAGGTATTGTGGCACATGTGTCTGTTTCAAAGGGTATTGTAGTACAAGTGTGTCTATTTCAAAGGGTATTGTAGAAGAACAAGTCTATTTCAAAGGGTATTGAAGTACGTGTTTCAAATGGTATTGTAGTACGTGTCTATTTCAAAGGGTATTATAGTACATGTGTCCATTTCAAAGAGTATTGTAGTACAAGTGACTATTTCAGTGGGTATTGTAGTACAAGTGTCTATTTCAGTGGGTATTGTAGTGCATGTGTCTATTTCAGTGGGTATTGTAGTGCATGTGTCTATTTCAAAAGGTATTGTAGTACATGTGTCTATTTCAGAAGGTATTGTAGTACATGTGTCTATTTCAAAGGGTATTGTAGTACGTGTCTATTTCAATGGATATTTGGTACGTGTCTATTTCAAAAGGTATTGTTGTACAAGTGTCTGTTTCAAATGGCATTGTAGTACAAGTGTCTATTTCAAATAGTATTGTAGTACAAGTGTCTATTTCAAATAGTATTGTAATACAGGTGTCTATTAATACAGGTGTCTATTTCAAAGGGTACTGTAGTAAAAGTATGCCTATTTCAAAGGGTATTGTAGTACAAGTGTGTCTATTTCAAATTATATTGTAGTACAAGTGCAGAAAAGGGGAATAAACTGTTTGGTTATCTTGATCTTAGAGATAAAATTTGGACTGACAGATGACATCCATCAAAATGTAGGGAAAATAAGTCTTCCATGGTTCATCCTAGCTATTACAATATAAAGTAGAAATAAAATGCAACTGTGAAATATATAGACATGTGACCGTGACCTTTTTTTGAAGATAAGACCCCAAAATGTGGAATGCAACACATCTTGTAGTGACAGTATTCAAGTGTACCAAATGTTATTACTTGAACAGCTCACAAGTTATAGTATGGAAGGGAAAATGCTACCGGAACCTAAAATATTGGCCTGTGACCTTTACCTTTAAGACAGGACCTTTTGACTCTATGGTTTTAAAATAAACAGCAGAAAGAAGTGAAACCAACAAGTGCAGTACAATCAACAAATTTATTTCTTCACGTTACAAAGTGAAAATTTAAGAGGAACTTATTGACAATTAAATCCCAAATAATCTTAAATGTTCTATCACAAGCCCAAAAGAAAAACATTTGCAGTGAATTCCAATACTGAATGTGCTGATGTACCAATAATCTTGAATAGGCTGATGTACCAACAGCCTTCATGTATCACAATAATGTAACCCAAAATATCTTTGAATGAATCACAATAATCCCGAAATAGTGTTTTATTCCAAAAAGTCAATGAGCACTTTGTAATTCCAAAGAATAATTTAAATGATTCCTCTCAAATTATATCGCAGCACAACAGTAAATAATTTCACAGACGGAACTTAAAACAGGAATGAATAAGTATACCAAGATTTATTTTGTAATATCTAACAGTTCAGAGTTGTAGACTGGAATACCAGTGTAATTTACAGCATACCTTCTAATGATTCATCTAGTAGTATCTAACATTTACGAGCTAAGACTGGAATGGAAAATGTGATGGAATACTTAAAATATTGAGTTGCAAAACTGACCTTGAAGACAGGACCCCAATGTGGTTTTGCAACACAACTTCTAACAATGACATACGAGCATAACAAGTTCCATCCTTTAGTTTCAAATGGCTGTCAAGTTACAGAGCAGAAGCTTAGTTGTGACAAATCTGGACACAATTGTACCCCTCTTTTGGTTTAAATGGGGAACAAAAAAAAGTTGCTCTATACCCCAATTAATGATGGAAGGATAATGAATTTTTTGACATGTTGTCTTTTCACTGTTTACTATAATTCACTGTTCATTATAATTGGCACAAGGTAGATATAGACAAAGATTTCTTCTTCTCAAGTGAAAAGTTTAATTACATGACCTTAACTTTCCTTGTTTTATTTTAACGACCTCACCAATTCTAAAGGGTGGCCTATATTTGTTACCCATTTCATCCAAACTGTCCTATCTGTTGCAAATTTTGCTTCCACTCAACAACTTTTGAACAACTTTGTCAGCTGAAATCAACTTGGTACAAGGTTTCATATTGAAAAAAACCTTAGCCACATTTTGAGGTATGAGGTTTTATATTAAAAAGACCTTGGCCAAATTTGATTTTGAGTTTCCTGACAAGATTTTATGCAATTCTGCCTATTTGACAGAGTTTTACACTTCCATTTCAGCTCAATAACTTGAAAGATTTCATGGATTTTTACACCAAATCTCATATGAGGTTTTACATGAAGAAGACCTAGGTTGAGAATGGTTTCTACCATTTTCTGGCCCTCTGTGCGACTTAAAACTGCCCCTCAATTTCCACTCAACAACTCTGGATGGACATCATAGGTTGATGGGTTTCAAGAATTGACATCAAATTTGGTATGAGGTTTAACATTAGGAAGAACTGGATCATGTTTCATTGTAACCATTATCTGGCACAAGTTTAAGTTATGGACTCTTCATTTATAGAGCTGCCACTAAACTGCATCATATTATGGTGGTGGTGGTTGGATCATTCATGTCATACATGGATACATTTTAAGCTAGATTGTGAATCGGAAGGTTACCTAACACTTGTCTGTTTTTTTTCTTGACATCTTTCATCTTGAAAGTATATGTGCAAGAGCTCACAAGTTATCCCAATTTCTCTAGAAGGCAGTATTCAGTGAACTCGGTATGGTAGGTCACTAGGACCAAGTTTGTTGCATCACATAACTTCAGTTTAACATCAATCTTTAATTCAAGTTTGGTGGTAGCAGGTATAAGTGTATTGCAGTAACTTCCTGCACACAAGTTCTGGGTAATGCTCAATAAAAATTGGAAAGAAGGTCACATCAACCCAATTTTAGCTAGTGATGAATGCAAATATGATGTTAATAAAATTGGAAATATACTGAAATTACAGCCCCTGCTCACAATTATGTAATGTTCGATACATGTGGAAAGTAGATCATGGTGATCCCAAGTTTGGTATGCATCACAATTTCATCCTTAAGTGTGCTCTCAATGCACAAACATGTATTGTAATAACAGCCAATTCAATTTTTTTAAATAAATTCTGGAAGAAGGTAATAGTGACTCATTCATCCCAAAATTCAACTTAAGTACAAGTCTGGTGGCACTAGCTCTTGAAACACAGGAAAAGTGCAGCCAGGATGTGATTTTTAAACATATATAAATAAATCCTGGAATGTGGGTCAATCAACCCAGTTTTAGCATGTTATGTGTTCAGCAGAGTACACTCAATTCAAGTTTGATGTAAAGATATGTACTATATATGTGTCAATGTCAGGCTAGGGAGGACAGATGGATGAGCACAGATAGACACAAAAAGTGAATCCCATACACCTGTTTCTTGAAGCAGATGGAGTAAAATGGCTGATTACCAGGTCTAACTTATTATACGTACCGTAAGCTTTAAAATGTTTTAATTTCCACAAAGTTATAGGCAGGCAATCTGTCAATATAATGACACTGGATCCAAGTCTGGATTTATTATGCAAATCAATAAAAACAGCAAATCACATACATAGAAACATACATTAATTACAAAAATAGTGACCCACATACAAACAGAATGTTCTCAATAATACTTGTACTAAAATAATTCTCCACAAAATGATCTGGACATTTGCTACAATCTGAGATCACGTAAGGAATAATGCAAGCAAGAATTATTGCTGTTAAATTTGATAAGTTAAGTTAGAAAACTTGACAAAGAGAAAAACAACATATTTAAAGGAGGGCAGTCCACATCTTCAATATTGTGGCCCACGAAAACCAAAAATGTAAAGTTCATAGGCCAGACATTATATATATATATATATATATATATATATATATATATAATTTCTATTCAAATTAATAAACGACTTTTTGTATGCATGTGGGCAACACAAAAATAATGACCTGCAGGCCTGTACTTGGACTACTCTGATTTAAAACACTTTTTTAACATTGTTGTATTCAAGGTAGAAAGCTGTGTGAATATTTGTTCTTTTACAAACAATATTTTAAAAAAATAAATCTGTACTAATTTACTTTGAAATGAGAATTCATGTGGTAGAAATAAAATTAGTCCTTTCTGTAAACATTATCATCAGTTTTTACTGAAACTGTCAGTGTTGTAATTACAGATATTAAGACTGAAGAAAAAAAACGGGAACTAATTGTAATTTGTATCGAGTGAGAACAAATAAAAAAAAAATATCACAACATCACTGAACACTATGTAAATCTGTTTATGGACAATTTAACCCTGCCACAAACCACCCCCACAACACAATGAAACTTTAAAATGTGATCACTGGAATTATCAGTGAAATAAACAATGAAAATTAGGTCATTTGACAGTTTTGATATGTGACGTACTCATTCCAACATGCAGTAACAATGCAACTATAAAGCAATATGGAGTCTAGATATGACTTTTAATTAATGCTGAATAAACTTTGGAAAATTAGGAATGACCAACAAAGTCAGAATGGCAACACACTACTATCCAAAGAGGCACTAACACAATGGTATTTTTTTGTTTCAATATACATGTTGATGACTTAAGGCTGTTCCAGTAAAATATGCTTGGGACCAAGGGAAGGCACTTATAAATATGTAGTTACCAATAGATGCAATTTAGAATTTTGTATTATTTTCTTACAAACCAGGAGTAAATCAGAGTACACTGGCATATACTTTTAACAAAGTGCCTTCCCTGGGTACCATATATGTTTAAATGGAACAACCCTAAAGAATGCATTGTTCAACAGACTATATGATTCCTATCAAAAGCACGTTTTCGAAGCAAGAAACAACATAAGAGTTGTGTTTGTAAAAGATATATGCCCCCAATGGAGGCCATATATAGCTCTAGTAACAAAAATTATTTGAAAAAACTGCAAATAAGAAATTGCTATAATGTGAAAAAAAATTAATTAGATCATATGTCTACCTCAAGTAGTTTTTGACAAATCACGAGGAATATGTCGTTTTTTAAAAAACAAATCTCTCTAGTGCTGACAGGTTTTGCCAGAATCTCTCAAAGCCACACGAAGTTTAAAAATAAATGTGTACAAAAATTAAAAAAGTGCTGCAGGGACCAGAAAATACAATTAGGTCATCTATTTATGAACCATGATAGTTAAAAATTTCATCCTCCAAGTTCAACAGTTTTTGCACTATAATGGATCAGAGATAGACATATGGATGGACAACTGCAAAACAAGTTCATTTCTGCTAATGCAGTGTGTCTGTGCGTTTGTATGTGTCTGAATAAGATCAGTAAACAATAAATATCCTATAAAAACTACATAATAGGTGTTATACCTAATGTGATATTCAACATCAAAAAGGGGGCATTGTGAGGTTAAGAATATTAAAAAGAAGACAATGAAGTTAAGAACAGTGCAATTTGCAATAAAAATATAGATGGCATTATCACAGTAATGTTAATTCCTTTTAGTTTAAACCCATTCAAGATATCCATTACCTGCAATGAATATAGATAGTTCCCGTATGACATCATCAGCTGCCATATTTGTGGTCAGCTGGCAGATTTACCGTTGACTTTATATGGTGTTTGGAAGTTGAAATAAATTCATTTAATCTCAAGATACTTTTACGAAAGTTACATACATAAACAGAACGCAATTCAAGCTCTCTGTTAGTATCTATATTTGTGATTTATAAGTTGACTTTGCTTCAGTGTGCCTCGTTAAAAATGGAAAATTTTGGTGATCGCATATAGGAGAAACTGCCAGGTTGCCCATCGTCCAGGTAACATGGGCAAAATATCGTCTGCTAGTGACGTCATCAGGAAGCATCTATTCATCAACAATATATGCCAGTTTTGACAATCACAAATTTAAAATTCAAACAGTTATTTAAAAAAAAACACAATAACAACCTCTACTCACATCCATGAAATTCAGTGTTCTCAAAAATACCCTTTTTAAAGACAAATTTATAACCAAAAAAAAAAAAAATAAACATTCAGTTTTTAAAATGACTGTTATAAATGAGATCCACATAAAAAAAGGCTATAATACCTTTGACAGTATTTCCTCATACATGATATGCATCCAAATCTGAACAGCATACCGTATTTCTCCAATGATAACCCAATGAATGATGATAAGCTCAACTCGTACAAAATTTTAGGACATTTTCTTTTAAGAATGTCTGGTCCAATACAAAATTCTACTCCTCAGCTATAAAATATTAAGAAATATTTTATTTTAAAATGACCTGTCCAATGAAAAACCAACTCCTCAGAACTTACAAAATTGAACTGTATACACCCACATTTTTCATTATACCATGAACCACAAGAACATCCCAGAATTGACCCATGAGTTATTACATAATAAACCAAAGAACATCCCAGAATGTAGTCTGCTAGTAAATTATGAAATGCACATTATGGAACAGAAGATTCAGTGATTTAGACTGCATCTGTATGCTTATTTTATATCAGTAAATAACATTAATTTCCAGTATCCTACTAAACATGTACACCTCTTGTACCAACCTGCAGGAGTACATCTTCAAAACTGTATCCAAGAAAACAAACACAGACATCATTAAATCAGAAAAAACAACCATGAAAATTTCAGCAAACTATTCTTAATGAAAGATCTGCATCATACCTATTTTATTAACCTGTCCAAAAAATTTCGTCCAACTGAGAAAATAACCAACAAGTCCTTACAAAATACAATACTGTAATCATTGTTTCAATCCATGAATGTTATTTGGTACTTAATCTACAAGCCAATAAATATTTTTAAAAATTTGCCAGACAACATTTACATTTACATTGCAAAAATTTCACGTTTCAATAGTTACTCAATGAGGATATTGAGAACTGCATGTAGAAAAAAATTGCTGAATTTATAGAATTGACGAAATTGTACTGTGCTAAAATATTCTCATTTCAGTGTTGTCCAAAACAGAATCTATCCAAGAAAACTAGAAATGTGCTCACAGAACACAAATGCCCCACCAATGTGAGTAGGAAACTGACTTAAACACAAACTTTAACCAATATGGGACAGATGGATGTATGCAAATGAAAACAATATGTCCCTATCACAACTGTGATGACACGTAGAAAGTAGTCTAGGTTTTGATAATACAGGTTTTATTAGTTGGTTGATGTGTAACCATCCAAAAATGAACAGATCAGTACTGATCAATAACTGCTCTAAACTATTCTTACTCACCTAACTGCAATGAAAGATAAAATTTTAAACAGTGCAAACAGTATGAATAAGACAAACATATGTCTCCATGAATATATTATATAACTCTTCTGGGTAATACACAACACTGATTTATAATATATGTGCAAAACAAAGTGAAAAATATCTCCCAGAGTTCATTGTGTTATGAAACATTATACACATCATCATCTGATGAATAACGAAGTTTGGCCCAGAGGTCATGCATAGCATTAAAAAAGACATTCTGCTTTCATCATGTCCATATAGTACACATTCAACACAGTACAGTGTTCTGTCTGAGCACTTTAAGAATTAAATCTGATGCCTTTCAAAAAATATAAGACAGTAAAATTTTTACCTGCCTCTAAGCACATATTATTTCATCAGTAAGACATGCTACATGTTGACCAGTTGTGTATATTTTTTTTTCCAATAAATACTGCACAATGGTTTCATAATCCACCTATTCTGTGCAATATAACAATGTGCAAAATAATGTAGTAGAATTTTGCTAATTAACACACAAAATTACATTTTATGATGTGATTCTAATGATCAATATGGTGAAATAAAAACCTAGGGTGAATTTAATTGATACTCGGTATACCATATTTTGTACTGTTCAAGTTTCCTGAAAGAATACTAAGATGACCCTGATAATGCAACATCACCCAATGAACTCTTGTGCAAAATGTCAATAAATAAAAACATAAAAATGAAAATAAAAATGGATTTCATCCAAATACTGCTATATGTGCTTAAAACAATTGAGCAAGACTTGTATACTGGCATAGAAAGTATTAGACATTTGGAAATAATAATTTCCTTATTACATGGTTAACACTTCATATTTACAACAGTAGTAATTCTTTCTATCACATAACATAGAATATAATAATAATCAAAATGGAAAAAAGAAAAAATAATCCAATAGACAATTTAGACTACAGCAACTAAAAAATACAGCCCTATCTTTTGATGCTTTAGAAAGCATGTTTCTTATAAGCAAACAATTTGACTGAAGTAAGATATCAGAAATAGTGTAGCCCTGACATGACTTTAAGTTGAATAAACCCTGGAAAGTATGTCACAGCAACAAAGTTTTGGTGTGTAGCAAACCTTCATTAAAAAAATACTCCATAATAGGGCCACAAGACCCATTTTCTGTTGCAATAAAATTGGGGTCATATCTTTCAATAAAAATTACCATTGTGCTAGTAATTGGGTATGATATGCAACATATTAGCTAGTCATGATTTAGATCTCGTGCATCTGCAACAATTTTCATTGGTATTTATAAAATATATTATATATATAGTCATGATGCATACACTATATTCATATCATAAATATCAATATAAAAATGTTTTTCTTTGTGATGTAGCAGCTATGGTTAAACTTATTTTTTTTTATCAAAATCTCCTGTAGTTGAAAAGTCTACACCAGGATAATGAATCAAAAGTCTACACCAGGATAATGAATCAAAAGTCTACACCAGGATAATGAATCAAGAAATCAGCTTTTCAGGAAGCAACTTGACTATGGTATTCATTACGCTATTTGGTCATGGTGTATGTCTGATTATTAAAAGTGAAATGAATATGAAAATTTTCCTATCTGAATATTCATATACTGTATTTGAATATTCATATACTGTATTTGAATATTCACTGAATGTATCTGAATATTCATGAAGTGTATTTGAATAGGATGTTAATAAAACTTGTCAGCTGTAGTAATTACTGACACTTCCCACTCCCAGCCAAACTGCACTGAAGTCACTATGAACTAAGTCATCAAAACCTAATTAAATTACATTGAAGTGGTCTGAAAATGGACAGTGAAGAGTGGAAACTTGGTATTTAATTGCAGTTACATGAGGAAACTATCTCAAAAATTTCTACTCATGATGACCTGATCCTCTGAAGCCTGGATATCACTGGGATATCACTGGGGTAAGCAAAATAGCATGAAGTCATGATGTTCATCTGGGTCAAGTTTCATTTAAATTTACTGAGGAAAGTTAAAATGAATGCATGAAAGCGCAATGACAAAGTGAGTCCTACCAAATCACCTTTTCAAGGGAGAATCCACTATGTAAAAATTTACATTAATTTTATTAATGAAAAGAATAATACATTTACGTTAAACAAACCTTCAATGTATGTATTACTACTGCTGATATTATGTCAACAATGGACAAGGACATAACACATCCCTTTGAAAGATTAATATTACACATACTTGCAATAAATAAATGAACACTTTTATAGAAATCTCAGTGAAGAACTTTCATCTCAATTACAAACACAAATCATCATGAAATGAATTACCACTTTATGTTTAAAACTGGAGTCAAGAATATTTGCCTGTACTTTAAATCATAATAAAACTAGAAACATGATCAATAATTATCCCCACTTCTCCTGCATCCCACCCCTAACCCAATGAGCGAGAGGAGTTTACAGTAAAAAATAATGATGATGACTATAATATGGGTGAAGTTTTGCAGTCATCCATAAAAACTGCAATAAACATCATGCTCACAATATTCTGTGCTATGAGAGTCATATGATGTACAAAGTTTTACAATGATGTACTGAAAACTGTGAAACTTTGTTCATGATATTCTGTCAGCTCCAAATTATCTAGAGTAGTAACATATAACAGAGCAACACTGTGAGCTATATATATATGGACTGCTTCAGATAATTACCTTAAAATGTATCAGGTTTAACAGTGATCTATGGGATTGTTATGTTCACACGATGAGATGCAAGGGCAGTATCTTTAAAAAAAAAAAGGGTGTGAGAGGGCAATAATTTGCCAAGATGCGCATTTTTAATTGAAAAATATTACTTGCAAAATTTCAAGTCAATCTACTGAAAACTGAAACTAGTTGTACTCACAAGATACTGTCACATGCCACATCAGGCTCCAACTAGAAATAGGCAATAATTCTTAACAAAAATGGCTTGAGCACAGTGATTTGTTGATATGCTCATCTTCATCTTCTGAAGATAATAACACTTCCCAACTTTCACTGCAATGAAATCAGAGACTAGTTGTGTTCACAACACTGTCATACACCTTATTCAGCTACAGTGGCCCTGGGTGGCTGAATCGTCTAAAGTGCTTGCCTTTACGGATCACTGCCATCTCACCTGTGTGTGTGGGTCTGAGTCTCGGGCGCAGCCAAAGTGTATATGTGAGAAAGCTTGTCAGTAGCTTCCCTTGGGTCAGTGGTTATTACTGGGGTTTACCCAGATTCTTCCTCCCCAGTTATACTGGCCACCTTGCATAGCCTATCTTGTGCTGAGAAATGGCATTAAACCAAAAAGAATCGCAAGAACAACATCATCTACAAGACAAAAAGGGGAATAATTCTAACCAAATGTGCCATAATTCTAACAAAATGGGAAATAATTCAAACAAATATAGCAGAAACAAGGTGTTTGCTGAAATTCATATGATGACCATAAAATATCCCAAGTTTCATTGTTATCCATTTAAATATGTAGAATAATTTTGCATTCACAAGATTCTTTCATACACCGCATTCAGCAGCAAGTCAAAATGGGCAATAACTCTTACAAACACTGTGGTGGCACAGTGTTTTGACCATATTTGCATCTTCAGGTAACTGTATGACTAGTGATGCAAACATAATTCTGTGCCTGAGCTTTGAATGGGCACAAAGGTTTCATTAGACTTATTCTATAATCACAAAAAGGAAAATTTTCAACAACAAAGTCCATATTAAAGGCAAAGTGACATGCTAGTACAAAAGATCATATATTTGTATCTAAAATCTTCTAAATCACACTTTATCTCTTGGTGAAGCTTACACTGGGCACCAAATGACAATTGCTAACAAGAACTATCTCTCAACACTGTCAGGAATGGTGGTAAAATAAACCTTAAGTACAACAACACCAATAATAACAAACCTTGTAATGAATCATTATCTTCAGGTAAATAAACACTAAAGGTGTAAAATATCACTTATCAATATATTATTTCAAATGAAACAATGCTTTGAAACTAGTGTTATGTTCACAAGATTCTGAGCATCTGCTGTCCATGTATCTACCATACATTCCAAGAAAAGGTCACATCATGTGGCATAATTTACTGAGAAAAGAAACAATGCTGAAGTGGTATGCATGGAATGATATTCTGAAGTAAATACAAACTGATTTATATACAAGGATCATAAAAGTCTGCCAATTTCAAATGTTTGTCAAACTTGTGTGAGAATTCTGAACCCCAAGATAAAATCTGTGGATTCAAAGTCAAATTGCTCCAAAAAGCATTTCAAATATAGCAAACTATATTTGTACCCAATTATTCTCAATCATATTATAAATAATTTATTTATGAAACTCCTGCAAAAGAGGAGCTATAATAAAACAACATGTAATATGCTAAATCAGCACGTGTTAAACGTGTACAGCACAAAAAATTGTACATGTAAACCTGCAGAAACAGATGTCATTATTTAAGATTACCAAGTATAATGGTCTTTCAATACAAAGTGCCTCATTATAACACTATCCCCATTATAACATAGTCCTTGATATAACACTATCCCTGATATAATACAGGTATAGTCATGAATCCCATACTGGTTGAATTCTTTTTCCTGTGTAATGTGTTCCAGTATAAGGTGACCTCACCAACAACCATGATAAACTTTTATGGCTCTGTCAACAGCATCATAGTGAGGGACCTTCAAACTTGCCAAGGATATAAATATGTTCTATAACAAAAAGATCCTAATGTTACAAGCCCCTCTAATGAACAGGTGTTTATTACACTTTTGGGGAAATACAGACCAAAAACAAGTAATGAACCATAAAAAGGGGGCTTTTTTATCTTCCTTCATCATCCATGTTAAATAATGTCTAAACAGAATAATAACAAATAAGTCTTATTTGATTCTTTTTTAAATAGTTATTACAACAAAACACATAATGTAATATAATTTCAAGCTTTAAAAATTCATTTACAACTGAATATCAATTGAGTATTTCCATTAATGAGACCTTCTATTTGGAATTACCTTGATATCTTTTGGTAACCAAGAGATGAAACCATGAAACAAAATAGTCATGATAAACAAAATATTTCACCTTCGAAAATGGACTGAAACACCTCCTTAAAAATACCTAACATCCTGTAGTCCACCATTCACATACAATGTACCTAAATATTTAAAGGAAACAAAAAGTACTTTTGATTAGAGTGATTTTGAAATGGTCCGAGTAAGAATGAAAATTTACAGCTTAAATTCTTTTCAATCCGATCAGGAATTACAGGTACTTTTGGGAATGAGTGGTTCACTGGCAGAAGGTATGTCATCTTGTTTCGAGTTTATGAACAGTGTTTCTTCCTCTTCTTCAGACTCGGACTCTGAGGGTGCGGCACGAACATCTTGGTACCACTTGTTTGTCAAATGGTCCATCTGAATCCGGCCCTCCTTCACCTCCTGCAATAGAGAACATGCTGGGTCTGAAAGTTTTAGTTTTAAAAATGACAGACCAAACAGGAAACTGTTTAAGTACAAAGACTGAATTTGAGTAGACAAATTACTGATATTATTTTGATACATGTTACATTTGTAAACTCTGAAAGTTTGGTAATTCTATCCCATTTGCAGGAAGTTTTCACTGAAAATAAAACTGAAAATTTCTGGTCTGATTTCAATTCTGAAATAAATATATTTCATGAATACAAGACCCCAAAATTTGCTACTCATACTGAATGGTGGTTAGGGTTAGCATGCTGAACTCAAAACTGAAAGGATGCAGGTTCAAATCCTTCTACTGTCACACCAGCCTGTGTCAACTACCATGGTGTGTCCATGGGAAATGCACTTACTCCAATTGCTTGTGCACTAAATAACCTATTTGTGTTGCTGAGCCGTAAAGCGCCAAACCAAACCAATTTAAGGTACTATCCTCAAACAGAAAAGCTACTGACATCTGGAATCTAATTTACTCATTCAGATAAAGAAGTTATTATCTGTTCAGGAACATTTCTCTAGCTTTTATTTTACTTTTATTAAAATGCTTTCCAGTGTTTTCCTAAATATCTGAACCTTTAAATTTGGAACTGATGTAGAGAAGCTCACCTGTTGGGTAAATCTCCTTGTGAAGAATGGTTTCAGGTATCTAACATCGATCCTAAGAAAGCCTTTCAAACCAGGTCGGGCAAAATTCACCTCTATCTCTTCCTCTGTCATTTCTGACAGGTGTTCCGAGTCAACTGTTTCACCCTAATTATGAAATAATAGATTAAATACAATTTTTATGACAATTTTACAATTTTATATAGTTTATCATCAACAGTTGTGTTACAATACTATATAGTGTATTATCAACAGTAGTGTTACAATACTATATAGTGTATTATCAACAATAGTGTTACAATACTATATAGTTCCAATGTGATAAGCAATAGCAAATTATATGATTGTCTTAAGAAATTTGTCTTATGTGTACTTATGTAGAAGTACAGCAAAAGCACAACCTATTTTTT
>JAECUM010047127.1:0-22462 GCA_016617855.1 Megalonaias nervosa
TCCCAAGGTTTCGATGAACAAATACGAGTTAAAGACTGAGAAATTAGCAATAAGTAGTTGAATGTACTTTATATGTCTGTAATTAATGTTCTACATATCTAGTGGAGCACCAATTTCCTGGCAGTTAAATTATCATGTTCTCTAATTTTACCATCTCGTAGTTCTGTCTCATAAATGTCACATTTTTTTTTTTTTTTTTTTTAATTTGAAATGCTATGTTCCTTCTATCTTATATATCATTCCATGAGCGTTATTTGATCCAATAGTTATCTAATTAATGCAGTCTCTTTACGAATGCTAATGGAACTTTCAAGACAATGTTTTCACCATGAATAATATCGGCTTATATTCGTACTATTTTGCTTCAATGTACTAAATCAGATGGCATATCGTTTTGCTGCCGGTATAGTCCGAGGTTTGATAGAACATGAGTATCGGTTGCGATTATGGATGTGCTTTCAAATTGAACATTTAAATTCATCTATGTCGTCTATATTAATCGTAAAGCTACAATAAAGACTAGCTATAAATTTCAGGTCTATATTTGGAGTCTCTACTCATGACTTTTTCTGGAATGAACATTGGTCTAGCGACGTAGAAAGAGTATATATTTTCCTAGACCCAACATCATTTAATATAGATTATACATCATTGATTGTAAAAGATATTAAACACTTAAACACATGATAAGACATGTTTCTCCATAATCACTAACTAATATAACCAAAATAGCTTATCATACGAATTTTAATGCGAATGATATGGGATAACTGACCAAATTAACCATATATCACATATTCATTGGTAACGATAATTTCATTTCAGTTATATCTGATCTTTTACGAGATTTCACAAGCATATGCTAAAATTAATACAGTATTCTGATCGAATACTTTTAGCTGGCAATCACTGTGCAAATGTAAATGATGTCTGCCTTTTAAGTATATGCTTTACCTTCATTTGCTACATATACTACATTTTCAGGCTATTGGGGAACTTCCATTTTTGTAAAATATATGGCATATATCTTTTTTATTCATCTATAACATCGATATTAACATTTCTTATCATAACATTTTATGTGCGATCTCTTCTTGCAACAAATACAATATATTTTTGTTTTCTCTGTAACAATCGTAAGTTCCCAGTTATCATAATATCAGTAGTTTGTCAAATGAAAGTTCTGGCTTTCTTGCATGAACGCAGACAAAGATCGATTTCCTCGAGAGAATGATAACGTCCGCCATGAACCCACATCAATAGCAACTGAATTTTGTCTGGTCATTCTGTTATCTGGAAAAGCGTCTGCGCTTTAATAAAAGCATGCAAGAAGTGAACTCAGAAATTTCTTTTTTATTATAATATCATATAGAGTTGCCTATAATCTTGTTTAGAAAAAAAAAAATGATAGCCAATGGCAAAGTATAATGATTTAGACATAAATGATTCGTAGTCGTATCAGTTACCTCTCCTGACTTAAAGCACAAAGGAGTTAACTCCTTTGCATGCATACATTTTAATCACTCAAAAGTTATCTCCCCTACCCATATGTTAGGCAATTATTACCCCTGTCTACATTCTATTTTTAGCAACAAAAAATATGCAAATTTTCTCAGCTTCAATATTGGCACCGCGTTATAGTCACCGCATTAGTAAGTGTTGAAAGGTATGGTGTATCGCATGGTAGACACTCGGTCTTGGCATTGGGCTGGGATTGACCCGGATTTCTCCAACATTTATGAGTACAGCATAAGGTCTGATATGAAAACGGTCTATGAGGTCGCAGATAGTTGAAAAGTTATGGATGAACACGTCTCCGAAGTCCAGGAGGCACAAAAAAAAGTGTCCAGAAATTTTACGTCAATATTATTTCGTATCTGTTGCTTCGGTATTAGCACCAGCCGCGACCAAATTTGAAATCTTTTTATTTATTATGTTGATATCACCTTGCATGGTTCCCATAGATAGCGGCAACACAACTGGTTCAGACAGCAGCAATTGATTGTCAATGATAATTGATGCTAGATTTTGTCCTGCAGAAAGTATGCGATCTTGTAAAAACAAAACCTATTGTAAGTCTATGTCAATAAAAATTCAGCACTAAAATATGTGACCTCATTCATTGTTGGCTGTATGGACATTATCTGAAGTCACGATTATTTTTCTTAAATTTTGTGATGATATATTAAGTGATCACATCATAGATACGCCTGTTAAGATCCGCATCCGAGCTTATAGATGCCGCACATGTGTTGCTACCGTTGCCATTGATGGTGCCAAAAGTTGTATAATGGTTCATTATTTATAGTCTGCTTATAAAAAGCGCATCGTACATTTTCACAAAATGTTTTGTTTTCTGATTGTCAAAATATGATTCTAAGTGCAATTGGTCGCGTCAAAACTGTCTTGCGTTTTAATGTGCTGTTGAATAAGGGACGTAGATATGACAAAGTCATTATTTATATGGTCAATCCCAGCCAAAGATAAATAAAAACACTTTATAACATTGATGAGGTCGCGAGCGGCTTTGCTGCTGCTGAGAAAGCGAACATGGCCACGTCGTCACAAAAATTGGAGCCAGAAGAAATATCTCTAGTAGGTGAACTTGATAAGGATAACTATTCCGTCATAGTATTTGATTTCATCGAAATCTGTAAGAGCATCATGAACTGAATCAATAATATTTATCGCTGTCACAGAATAAGCGCTGCAATTCAATATTCTTAGCACAATCTTACTACGACATTCCCAAATATATTAGACCCTACAAGAGATGTTTGTTTTATTTTCTAGATATCGATTGGTTTCCGATTGATCAATGTCATGAAATAACTGCTGCAAAATCAAGATGCTATAGGTAACAACAAGCATAGTTTTATGGTATTTGATCGAGATGAAGAAATGCCTAAAATTAATCGGCTCTGCTTTCATGAATTTTATTTGTCAGACTGAATTTGCAACATAGCTAATATTTATAAAAACATATGGTATACTGCTTTTGGCATCGTAGAGGAACCAAAAGATAAAAATGCTGTAGCAAAGCAACAACTACGTGGACCATTCTTGCAGACAAAGACGATAAGCAAGATGTAGATATAAATATGCATTGTGTGCGA
Source organism: Megalonaias nervosa (assembly GCA_016617855.1). Classification (NCBI taxonomy): domain Eukaryota; kingdom Metazoa; phylum Mollusca; class Bivalvia; order Unionida; family Unionidae; genus Megalonaias; species Megalonaias nervosa. The sequence continues at coordinate 3,117 of JAECUM010047127.1, forward strand.
GCTCTTAACGTTTGCCCATAATTGTAGATTATACCTTATGGTCAATGTAAAGGCCATGTTTACATAGCAAACGTTTATCCATGATAGCAAGTTGTAAGCAATGTAGCAAGAGTTCAATATCACTCTTGATTACGGTTAGACTAGATTTTTCCGTTATAGTTCATAGTCAAAATATATATTTATGAAGAACTGGTAAACAATACATTCATTCCTGTTTTACGATCAGTCTGTTGGAATCCTTTGCACATGTGCATAGTATTTATTTAGACTATTAATTGGAAGTACTAAGTTCTGATTCGCTTTGTATCAACACATTATTTGGAATTATTGTGAACTCATTCAAAGACAGTATAAATTGCATCATCGTGGTACAGCAGAACATTAAAAACTATTGGAATTCATTTGGAACTTTCTATGCATTGCACTTGTGATAGGACATTTATGATTATTTTTGGGATTTTATTCACAATATTATAAGAGTCTGTTAAACTTTTACTTTGTATTGCAAAGAAACAGTTTTGTAGATTTTACTATGCTTGTTCGTTTCATTTCTTTCTGTTACATTGTCTAAGTCCTAAAGTATTGACAAATTATTTAAGATAATAACATCAAAAGTAACTAAGGTAACGTCTGCATACGATTTAAAGCAGGACAAGTATATCGAAAACCAGAAGTCTGCTAGTATCATCTTAGCAAAGTTACTGTGGATGTTAAGTATGAAGCGGACAAAGCTAGAAAAGATTTCACCTCAGTAGCATAAGGAGCTTCATAACTTAACTGAGAAAAACTCAGAAAACGTGGAAGCCCAGCCAGGAGTCTTTTGAGTTTAGACAGGTGCTGGATGAAGAAGATGAAGAATAATGTGTGTGTTAAACTTTTGTTCACGAATGTAAATTGTGGATAGTATAAACAACATGTTTACAGGGCTAACTTTTGTCCATGATTGTAAGTTGTAAACAATATGCTGACATAGCTTTTGAATACAGATCATTCAAGACCAGATTAACTTATAATGTGATCGAAATGTTCTACAGGAATGTCTTATATCTAGGGCATGTGAATTTGTGTATAAATAGGGACTTGATAAACAACATCATTCATATCTAAGATCAATCTCTGGAATCCATTTGTTCTCATAGGTTACAGTTGTGATAATGTATGAGTCAAGAGGAATTATTTATTTATTTTATGTATTAGAAATAATACTTTCTCATTGACTTTTGATTAACACACTATTTTTTAACTCCTGATGAATTAGGACTTTCAAGTCACTTGGAATTCATTCGGAACATTCTGTGGTTTTGTACTTGCCATAGGCATTTAGGTTATTTGGGATTTAATTTAAAATAATGTGAGTGTCTCTTAAATTTACATTTTGTATTGTATAGAAATAAATTGCTTGTTTTACATAAATTGTTGGTTTCACGTCCTTCTGTTACATATTTATATAATTAGAGTCATAACACTTTCTGATTGAGTCAGAGATCTCTCTGACGAAGGTGTTATGTACATCTATATATTCTGTAACTCCTGGTACATGATTTTATCTAATTTTCATGACTTCTATTCATGGCTGTAAATTCTACAGAATCTCTTTAGATAAAAATTTTACATAAGTTACCTGGGTATCTTAAGAATTTAGTATTACATGGGATCTATAAATAGATGCTTACTTATGTGTTGACATTTATTAATAATACTCTTAATAATAAAACTTAAATGACGCTTGTGGCTTAATTTCTCAGGGGCTGATGTGGTTTCGACGTTTCTAGAATATCTTTTATAACTTCCCATTGGTTTGGCTAGGTCAAGTTAATTGGCAAAATTGACGCAAATTGAGTAGCGTATTTTGTCACATGAGGTATACAGCGAAATACTGTCGCAATAGACAGTGTACATAGACCATTCTTAATGAGATCCTCATGAATATTAATGAATCGCTAAAAGGAGGATAAGCTAGGCAGATGGAGAAAAAATATGGCGTCCTACTGTACATCAAGTAACGATCTGATCTGTTTGCCAGATATTTCTTTTGCATTCGTTGAGAATTTCATCACAGGTGTCTCCAGCAGTTCAGGGAAGGAACAGATGACAAAAGAATTCAAATATTACAGTGAGGGATATGTCCATTCTCTTAAACGTAACTTGATTTACGTTCTATCTTGAGTGCCCTTTTTCTCTACAGCACACAAAATACAAGTTAACGATAGAGAAAAGAAACTATTTAAAGCATGAATTTTGTTTCTGATTAGGTATGGTTTTAATGTACAGCTACGATCAATCAATACTATAGTCAAAACACGCGGTCAGAATAAAACATTTACAAAATGTGCATAGTGACACAAACTGCCCTTTTAACCAACCACACCAACCCAACTCACCCCTAACCAGTAGAGACTTTGTGGTGTGCTTTAAATAGTTTTGGGTACATGTCGGTATGCTTGCATTTTAGTTTGTATCAGAAGTGCACAACCTAGTTGTTGTTATAGTGCTTGCTGCTTTTAGTGCCTGGGGGTGGGAGGGACTTGGATTTTCCCTTTAAATGACATATTTTTTCTTTTCTGAATCATTTGTCAACTGACAATATGGATATAAGATTTTATTCATACGAACACATTTTGTTTTGTTTCAATAACAGACTGGCAGTTATATATTTACCCACAAAACAGCAGGATTATTTGTTCAAAGCTGTTTGAAACCCATTCATATATTATATATATATTAAAGTTTGTCATTTTATGTATGGGATATTCTGTTAATCTCTCTTTATTAAAATAATTTTCTCTTTCATTTTTAGTTTATAAAGATATTTGTCACGATTTTTTCCCTTCCCAGTATCTATTGTAGCAGGCATGGTTGCGAGGTAAAATGAAGTTGGTGCATAGCTTGGCCTCGTTTTGGATTCGTTGACCCAGGGTCACATGAATGCATGAATACATTCTGAGAATGGTCTATAAGAGATATTTTAGCAATCAGTTTGATTCCAATTTCTTGTGTTCCTGTTGTAAATCTGATGACGTGTTTTATATTGTACTAAGATGTTATTCGAGAGGATAAACATTTGTTTGGACTGTTCAGTGAAATAGAGAGTGCTCATTATTTGGACTATAATATTATTCCGGAACTGTTATAAATTATTAGAAGGAATTCCGGACAACGCCATCTTGAGGACATCACGGCTCTTGAAGGACCAGTACATTTCCGGTTTTGAACTTTATAAGTAATTTTTCATTCGTTTAGGACTTTCATACACCTTTATAAGGATTAGTTTGGTTTAACTTCATTATAATGCAAATTATTCTCACATTTTCATTTATAACTTTGGTAATTTAATTGTTTGTTACGTTTTTACAGAAAAAAAATGTTGGCTTTGCTTTAATTTCTGTTACTTAGTTTGTGACCATATGGTCGTAACAAAGATTACAAGAGCTCCCGTAGGCTGATAGATTTGCAAACACACAGTTGTTGTCACAAAATGACTATTAATATTTCTTTTAAATTAAGAAAGGACCTTGCCGACGCAAACGGGCCCTTTATTAAAAAAAAGCTTGAAAAATATAAATGAGAAAAATGTCAACAGAGTTAAGCTTGTCAGGTTAAAGCTAGAGAAATATTTTCCTTAATTCACTATGACTGGTAACTAAAAACTAAAAAATTCCATCGGAGTTGTCGCATTAATAATTTGCAGCAAGCAGGCAAGATGGCAACTTTCGCACAGGCAAATCTGAAATTCTATATCATTTGTTTCAGAAAACCCTAATTAGTAATCCTGAATACAAACTTTTCTACAATGATTTAACATAGCTATCTTGCCCAGGAAAACAACAGTAATTTCACGGTTCAATACAGTACGCCTATAAAATTATCTCAGGACGCGCGATTTGAAATTGCACTAATATCAGCTGAAATTTGGAAATCATTTAATAATGTTTCAGAGAGCAGGTATCTCATGACCCGAGAACCCTACTAATTATAATTTCTGGCGCCTATAATGTTGTTGACATAGCAAACAAAATAAAGGGAATTTTGCCGATGACATATTTACTGGACCAAATTAGTATGGACTGGAGGCATGAAAGAAGATTAAGGATGGAAAACAAATCGAATTTACAATCAAGAACTTTCTGCGTCATCTGCTTAGTTTTCTCAATTCTACAACAGGACGGAGTACGTGAACATCGATTCCAGTCAATACAAGCGAAGTAACCAGTTAATTAATAAATCGTTCTGCAGCAGAAGGATCATAAGACGTCAACAGTCACTTTCTTTAGAGCTTTAGTCACCATGCGAAACCTGGGTTCGTAATATCAGTAAAGCCTTCGCCGCTGATATTACATCCTGTTAATAATGTGCATAGTAAAGCAGACGTCGCTAGGTCTATTACAAATCAATCAGGAAACAACCTGAACGTAGAATATTTCGACTCGTCTTGTCTGATATTGTCTGATGACATGAAAATATTTATATATATACTCTACCAAGTATATATATATATATATATATATATATATATATATATATATATATATATATATATATATATATATCATCATCATCATCATCATCATCATCATCATCATCATCATCATCTTTATTTCCTTCCGTAGAAGATTGCATGATATAACAATAAATTATCTGAATACAATCAATAAATAAAAATACCAATATAAAGAAATGAATACAAAACAAACAAACATAAAAAATTAGAATACAAATTCTAGCAAGTATATGTCATGCAACGTTTATTAGCTTTTATAGTCTGACGTGTTTTATTTTTCCAAGCTCACTTCCTTCATAGTTCTTGTAGACTGTATGTGTGTGTGCTCTCCAAGCAATTTTATATAATATAATCCGCTGTAGAATTGAACGTTCAAGATCTGGCAAAAATCAAACAGAGCCAAGAAGATAACTCACGGTATTATTTTAAAAGTGTATGATGTGTTCTCAAAATAAAACAAGAATAAGACGTTGCCAATAGGCGAAAAACACCCAGTTCTTATTCGAGAACAATAAAATAGGGTGGAACATCGGTTAGTATATTGAGTGGTCTCCGCTCGGAACAGTGAAGTAATTTCTTGTTAGCCAGAATCGATATTAGTTGCGCGGATTACACGAGCTGTCTTTTTAAGTTTCCTACTGCGCAACACAAATAATTTCTCTGCCTCTAAACCGTTTCTAAATTCTCGATCCTGTTATCTAGCTAATCGCCTTTGATGCGATCTCTTTGATAATGTCCCTTGGTTTGATACTATGCCAACATCAAACAATAAAATGATGCGCACTTAGTAATTTGGGACATGTTCTTGTGTTAGAGACCGCGAACAGAATGTAGATGTTCTTATTCGATTCTCCGTCAGAATTTGTGCCACTGGACGTGCCTGAAGTGTCAGCTTTCACTCGACAAATATAAATTGTGTATGGGATGTTCACTCCGCCACATGATATATAAGTATCTTTCTCTGTCTGCTTGTACAATTTTTGTAAGCGCTGATGTAAGCAACACGACTATGACAATTTTTCTAATATAGTAAATGAGAAGGTAGCCGTTATGCGGTGCGAAATGTATAAATAAAATTTTGCATAGGCCCAATCCTTGTCCCGGGTGAAAACCTTGCTAACTCGCTCAGTTCCTTTAACAACCATGGCGACAATAAAGCGCTGCAAAGTTTGTCCCTGGGAGAATTTGGATAGTTTGTATTGCTAAAAATAGGGCAGAATGAGCAGACAAACTTCTTTTCCTTCTGATGTAAGCTTATTACGGGCGTACCATTCTCCCCAGGAAATGAACATTATCCACGCTCTCATTGTTACAAGTCAATGCTCTTAAAATAAGTAACAGAAAAGAGTAAAAGCAACAAGTTTTGTAAAAGTCAACAAATAATTTATTTCCCTAAAATACAAAGTGAAAATTAAAAAAGGAACTTCCTGAATTGCGATGTAAAATAATCATAGAATTACAAACACAAGTCCTAATAATAAAAGTTCTGAAAAAACTTTAGTGAAAATCCAAATTAAATCCAACGTTGAAAGCGTTGATGTTTCTGAAGTGGCCTGTAACGTCGTGCTGTACCAGCAATGTTTTGTTGAATCACGGTAATATAATTCCAGGTTTCAACTAACTATAAATCCCTGTGAATGTCTCTGTCCAAGAACGGTATTTTATATGAGTACTCTGCAGTTCCAGAGAATAATCGCTTGAATTGAATAATATAATGAAATAAATTGCATCCTAAATCAACTGCTGGGCACAATAATAATACAATTGATTCTGACATATCTTAAAGCACGAATGACTCATTTTAAAATAAACAAGATTTATATCTTTAACTAAGACGTAAAAAGATACCCCGTGTAAGATCCAAAAATACACTGTTCTAGAAATATCTTAGTTATAATTAGAAAGTCCCTTATATAAATCACAATTAAGCATATGACAGTGATCACGAAGTAAAGCTGTACAAAATACAATATCCCTGACTCAGCTTCCAGCGGAAATTTTGGTTATTCTTACTCTTGAACGTTTATTGTGTCTTAGGTCAAGAGGTATTAAAACACAATAATTTTTATTCATTTCTCTTTCGTTTCAGTCTTTGGATATCTATGATCAGAGTCTTTAGTTTGTGACAGGAATCATTTATTTAATAATACACTGGAATTGACTCATTGGACTAAAACACTACTTTTGGATTATTATGATGTGTATAATACAAAGACAGTCTGGATTATATTAGGATGATACATTAATACAGTTGGTATATCAGAACATTCACTATTACAATTCCTTCTGAACATACTATATTTCTGGATATGTGGTCGAGCATTTAGGAATATTTGGGACTTAATTCAAAATACAGAAAGTGTATTTTCTCTTTATATAGGGAAATAAATTACTTGTTGATTTTACTGAACTTGTTGGTTTCCTTCCGTTATATATTTTAAGAACAAGAGTCTTAAAAATACTATAATAATTAAAAATTACATAGAAAGATGTCTTATAAACGACGTGAAATAAAGCAATACAGTACTTCTACACACGTGAAAATGCATATGTGATTACATTATCTTTTTCTTTGATGCGTCAAATGTTCCTGCAGCATCTAATTCCATCTCAACAAGCTCTGATTTCTGTTTTTCGTTTTTGCTAATGAAAGTAAGAGGGTTGTCATAATTCAATAGAATAAGCGGAGAGGAAGTTGAATTAATATACACATGGAAATGTTGGAATGCCAATATCAAAACCAAATATTTCTTCTCGGTTGTGGAGTAATTTCTATGGTGCTTCTTTACATTTTAGGAAAATAGCATCTTAACTTCAATAGGTTTCACTTGGCCATATCCCTCAAAATATCCCAAAAAGTTATGCAAGAACAGCAATACTCATTTGCAACAGCATTGTCAGATTTGCATCACTTAGTCGATCAAAGAGTATTATTTAGACCAGACGTTATCATGCTCATTAAATGCTGAAATATTGATGGAGAAGTTTTCATGCCAAATGGCATCTCTTTATACCGATAAAGTTCATCGGGAATTTCAAATGCCGAAATTTCTTATCCTTTTCCCTTGAGTGGAATTTGCCTAAATACTTTAAAACGAGCAAATCTGGTGACATATTTTCCATTTCAATTTTATCAATGAAGTCATCTATTCTTGGCATTTGAAACTAATCCCTTCTGGAGACACTGTACACTTTTGTACAGTCAGAACACATGCGGAATGTATTATCTGGATTATGCATAAGAATACACTTTAAACTCCAGTAAAGTTTACTTGGTTCTATAAAATCATACTCAAATAAATATTGAATTTATTGTTTCAAACATTCCTGCCTTAGAGGATTCATCCTGTAAGGATGCTGTTTCAAGGGTGGAGAGAATTCAGTCTAAATGTCTTGATAGATTCGATTTGTTGGAATTGTGTCACCAGAAACGAAGTGCTCATATTCGCAAAATAGCTATTTTAGTTCAATTGTTGTAGATATGATGGTTTCTGATCCAGATTGTTCACAGTTTCTGAATTCCGTAGATTGGTTACACCATAATCACTACAACCCAGTTTCATGCCATCGTTTAAATACTCAACATATGAGACAAGTAAAACTTAATTGATTGAATAACTAACAGGGATGTCTCCATCGACGTACTTCATTAGCATATATATTTGTCAACGTTGTTTCTGTTTCCGCCTACCAGGAGTGTTAATGATATAATGTAAGTCGTTTACTTTAGTTTCCATTTCATAAGGACCAAACTATTTCGCCTGAAAAAAAAGTTTTGTGGTGTGGACAAGAGAGCAAGAACTCTATCATCAGGCTGACAACTTGTTTCCTTTATATTTCTGTCATATACTAATTTCATTTTTCAGTGAGTAAACTAAAATATCAAGTCTTGCTACTTCAGAAGCCTTTGACAACTTATATATAAAATTAGAGACATAGTCAAGAACTCTAACCTTGGAATCTTCATTTGAAAGAAGCGTCTCGTTTAATAACTTAGTGATGCACGGACATTATGTCGAAAACCTGGTTCAAAGTGACTGAAACCTAACGATTCTTGAACTGATTCCCTAACAGCAAACAACAGCCAACGAGCAAACTCATCCCAATCTTTTCTTGTATCAAGGCAATATGACCGAGTCATATTCTTCAAAAGCTTGAAGTCTCTTCAAAGACCTTGACCATCAGGGTAATAGGCAGAGGATTTTAACTGTTGAATGCCAAATTCATGCATAAATTGCTCAAACATTCCAGACTTAAAATTTTACGCTTGTTCAGACTGGACAAATTTGGGAAGGCCAATAAATGTAATAAAATATTTCAAAGCTTGAACAATAATGTTTGTTTTAAAATTTCTCAAAATGAATTGCCTCTCAAAATCGTTTGGACACATTATGGTCAACACATATTAGTTGCCTGACATGGTCTTAGATAAGGGACCGACATAAAATCGATCATTAACAGGCTAAATGGTTTGTCAAATGCATCAATAAGTTGAAGGTGAACCTTGGGTATCTTCTGATAGCGTTATCCTACCATTTGACAAGTCTGGCAAGATCTACATTATTAACAAACATCACTTTTAATTTCTAACCAGCAAAAATGATTATAGATCTGTGAACAAATATTAATGACTCCGAAATGACCAGCCAAGGGAGTTTCGTGAGCTAGACAAAATACGTCTGTCAACATGACATAAGAATAGCAGTTTGATAGCTTACTGGCCACTCTTCACCTACAAGTACCTGATGTGGTCGCCGTTATGTCATAGGACCAATGTTTCCACTAAATAACAAATTGAGTCTTGTGTGGCTTCAGTTTCGCTAATAGCCCTCTGAACCAAATTGGAGATCTTGAAATTTTGTTCATGTTTGACATCGAGTAGCTGTATTTTTCACATTTACTAGAACAGAGAGAATCATTGGTTAAAAGAGGATCATTTCGATCCATTTCAATTAATTGATCAATCCTATGAGCAAATGTGACCTCATCAAAACACTGACCAATAAATATGTCAGCTAAAGGAATAATTTCCTGATCAACATCATTCTCGACAATTTCTTTGTCATAGCTTTAGTCACTGCACAATCAAGATGTAAAAATCAGGGATTTCATTCTCAACAGGATCATATTTTTTAGCGAAGCAAAGCTTGTCAGTTACAATTGGATTAACTACAACCTTATGTCCAGACCGGTCATTGCCTTGTAATAAATGAATGCCCGTAATGGGTAATGCAGTCACTCTTCCAACAGTTACGGGCCCTTAGACTGTCTCACGCCCAATTGACAAAATGTAGAGAACATTAACAATATCGCACTACTCCCTGAATAAAAATACTTTCACCAGAAGAAGACTTTTCAGACAACGTTAAAGTGCCCGATATCAGACGAATCTGAGAAGTTCATTTGTCTCTTAATATTTTAATTGAGATAGGCAGAATCACCAATAAGTAGTGACATAGACCCTTTTGACATGAATGGTTCATAATTCCCCAAACGGAATCTGAATAACCTAATATTTCTGATAACTTTATAACCTGAATTTCTTTGTAAATGGGTGAGTGTACTCCACTTGACAGTTCTTACATTTTTAATTTCAATTTGCCTATCCCTTTCTTCTCTCTGCATCTACATTTGCTTCTCTCTCTCTCTCTCTCTCTCTCTCTCTCTCTCTCTCTCTCTCTCTCTCTCTCTCTCTCTCTCTCTCTCTCTCTCTCTCTCTGTATGTGCATTTGTTCCTCCTTTTTTTCTTTCTGAAATTGCATTTGCATCATTTTTTATGAAGTTGGGGTTTCATTACTATTTCATTCCATCTAGGTTTTTTTTACTGTAACTCCTTTAATTTACTTTGAAAACCAGGGGCAAACTTAATAATCAAACCCAAACACACTAACATCCAAATTTTTCTCTCCAAATAATTACTTAATCAAAGTACTCTGTATCTCCATGTTTCCGCTTCAAAAAGTTCATAATGTCCGGCAAGTTGAAGGAACTAGTCATTTTTCATAGCCTCTATCCCGCCCTATTTAGGACTTCAAACAAAGTTCAAAACATTCTATGACATTTTGGATGCTTTCTTTTTTCAATAAGGATTTCTCAAATGTGCGAAATTAAAGTCTTTTCTAGTACAATGAAAATTCAGAAACAATATCAATTTAAATTTAAAGACAAATGTTAATATCTCTGAAATCTTTTAAAGACATTCAGATCCCGAGCGATCCCCCAATTTCGGATACGACACTAGGTATTAAAATATGTAGAAGAAAGGAACTGAAGCCAACAATTTTAGTAAAACAACAAATAATTCATTTTATTCCAATGCAAAGTGAAAATTTAAAAGACAGATCATTGTGAATTAAGTCTCAAATAGTTCTAAATGTCCTACCACTAGTCCAAAAGTATAGAATTTTCGGAGTGAATTCCTTGATGTACCACAGTTATATAATCCGGAATATCTTTGAATTAGTTCTGGATAATCCCAAAGTGGTGTTTTAGTCAAACAAGTCAATGAGCATTGTCAATTCCAATAAATAATTTAAATAAATAATTCTTCAAAAATATGTCTGAAACAACTACACACTCTGATAATAGATTCCGCAGGAAGGTTTACCAGTCCTCTTGATAAGCAAACCTCACTTGATCTGCAAAGCAACAGATTAACTGAAGAAAATCTCGCTAACTCGTAAGCAAGGTCCGGTCTTGTACTCAAATTAATGTAAACAGCTTATTTACCACTAATAAACATGGCAAAAGTCAGGTAGACATAACCTTCAATCAAAGATGAAACTTTAGCACACACTATAGGTATATATAATATTACAATATTGACTATAACTTTAAAACACTTTCCCCTTTCGAAAACGACTATACGATGTAGTCCAGTGCTCAATACAGCATGAATAGCACTTTACAAATCAAGAAAAATACCAATGCAAATCCTTTGTGCAACGTCTATAAGACTTAATAATGCTATACAAAAGAAATGTGTTGGCTATTGCTTTATAGCGTTTCCTGAAACGAGCTTGACTCTCATATAGCAAATTAATATCACCAGGGAATTTTGGGCAGTCTTAAATTTAACAGAGCGATAAGATTTTACCTAAAGAGTTGATTATGGTTATATGGTCTATAATGAACATAACGGTTTTGTCACCATAATGTTATTTTTTTACAAATTGGTACAAAAGCAGCTTTAGTCCAATCGCCGCTTACATTGTTTCGGGGATAATTCGCTCGTTCCTATTTTGTCCACTAAGTTGATTTCTTTAAAGTTTACAGGTCTTTTGATCAGATTCCAGTCCCGCTTTGTATCATGTGACTGTAGAGTCCGCATGTTTCTTTGCAGGGATGATTGTAAAGCAGGAGGAATGCTTTGAGGTATACAGCATATAGAAAAAAAGCCGACTCTTATCCACGATTTGGGGTGAGTGTATCAATGCCAGGAAACATTACAACTTGTATAGGAAAGTTCACAATACAGGAAAAATTGCGACTAGCAGATCTAATATGCTAACAGTTACTAGACAGCATAAGAAATCTCTATACTAGCTTTCTGGATATTTACTTTTTTAGCCTAAATTTTAACAGTTGGAAGCCACGAAAGTCCTTATGAAATACTTAATACGGCTCCTACCACAGGATGTCCATTTTCCAACTCCCTTGTCTAAACCCATTTTTGGTTGCAAATATACATATTATTATTTGTACGGAAATTCACTAATGTATATTGTGAATAGCGGGAATGAGGCATGCCATATTTGTCTGGACGCTCACACTCTATATGTAATTCTTTGTATCATTATCGCTACTGAATATTAAGGCTTGGAAACTTATTTCAAGTATCTCATCAATTAGAAGTTCTGGCTTTAAAATAACCATTTCGGAAATATCACAAGAGCTATTATAAATTTGTGGCATATTAAAGAATCGAAACATCAAAAGCTTTTTCTCTTCAAGGTGTATTTTTATAACAATGATAGAGTTCCTATTTACTGTCAACATTGAAAATTCATCTTCTACCTTCCATTTATTTGCTTCAACAAAAGATTTGTTTTCCATGCCAGTGGACTGTCCCTCTTTACGAATGCATTCTTTTTCCATTTGTATATGTTGTACTGCATAGCTATCAAAGTAAACTGCGATTAAATTCATTATAATCACCATAACAGTACTGTTGTATAAGCGTTTCATTGAACTAGTTTACATCAAACCCAGGAGTGTCGACCAAATTAGCTGCAATCCAAAGCGATTATGTATCCTGTTCCTATTACTGTGACTCCTAATCCAGAAGGTGTTCCAGACATCCCTTTGTAAAAGATGTCCTTCTTATGGGTAAGCTGTTACTAAAATTGATTATTTAGCATCCACTTCGCAAGTATTGATAGCGACACTAATTCTCTTCCTGTACAGGCCACGTGGTCCCTTTAACATAGTGTGTAAATCTGCAAGTACACTCCTAAGTTCATCAAATAGGAAGTGCATTTTTCTCATTTTGTCAATCTTTGAATATATTTCAGATCTGCATATTATAGACAGACGTCAATTGGCGGTATTTCTATTGCTGCTAAGGGAGAGGCTCAGAAGCATACCTTGAGGGATGAAAGCACCATCACCTTGCATACAAGGGTTAAAAACCATATGTACTGTGGAGCGACACGGAGAGCGATCACAGCCTCAGTTGCAGTCTCGCATATCAGAATTACGGACCAACTACTTGGATCAGTATCCCGTATCCCGTCTAAACCTTAAGAACTAGACAATGTAATGCCATCCCAAATGACCATGTTCCTTCAATAGAGGACACTTAAATATAAATCTTATCGCAATGGGACACTACTACAATCGATCATGTAGCATCTGCTACTAGTAAAATAATCTTATCCAGTTTCAGGATTCGCATAGTTCCGCTAGGTACTTCCAGCGTAGGATGCCCTGGCTAGTGCCTCAATGCCCAAGAACTCAGTTGTACAACAGCAGTCTAATCCGGATCGTGCTGCAATGGCACTTTCTGCAGATGACGTCCAGTTTATACAGGCACTCTCATGGATCAGTCGAACCCACATGGTGCTGCTAAGCACATCCTGCAAACGACATCCAGTTTATACAGGCGCTCTCATGGATCAGTCTAAACCACATAGTGCTGCTAAGCACTCCCAACAACGGCTGCGAACGGCATCCAGATTTTGCAGACACTCTCATGAATCAGTCTAACCCACATAATGATACTAGACACTTCCTTTGGACGACATCCAGTTTATATAGGCACTTCTACCGGATCTGTTTAACCCGCATAGTATATTAAGACACTTCCAGCTTACGATGTCCGTCTTGGTGAACCAGTTTCCTCCCTTCAGTTATATCCATATAGAGGGCATGCCTTCCTCAACACTAGTAACTGACGATTTCACGGGATTTGGTGCTAATCCAGGTATCAAATGTAGATCACTCCATTTAACTACCACTAAGGTGGTCAGATAACGTTTAGCTTTTTATCAGTAATTCTCCTAAGGCATAATGTTTGAATAAGGATTATTTAAGAAACATATTTCACTATTAAACATGGGTGTCTTTGCTTTTGTTATAATATTTCTCCTTTCAGCCTTTTAAATTCCCTCAAACTCTATCTGAGCGTTCAGTCTAGTTCAACTGTGCATCACTTTTTGCGTATTTTTACCCTGGCAAAATAATTTTTCAACCTTAGCTTCCTGTTTAGTTTAGACTGGTTGTCTTTCGTGTGTACCTTTAAGACAACATGACATGATTCGTTGGTACCTTACAGATTACTTGCAAGGTAATTTGTACCACGTGTCAACTGACTTTTACATCGACATAAGTTCAACTCATGATGCGCTACTAAATGATACTACAATAATATGAGTAGTACAAAAGTAACTGATTATCAAACATTCTAATCTAAACAATGGATACCAAGATATGTTCAAAATATAGGAAGTAACGCGTTTAATGATACTTGCATTTATTGCAAACAATGTGAGCGCGAAAAATATAAAACAACAACAGTGTACTATAATGACTGCTTAAAAGAAAGATATCTCAATGATGAAAATACAAAATAATTCAAATCACAAGAAACAGTTTCTTTTGGGGTTTTGGGTTGTTTTTTTTAAAAAACAATTGTTAAAATAGAACATAAAATGAGAACCAACGTTGACAGTACTTGAAATGCCATTGATGGAATTTGTCCTAAGTGATTACACTTTACTAATCCAGAACGCGTCAATGGTGGCATTCATGATGTAGAGACCTAATGCATGTGCCTTGTTTTCTCTTCAAGATACCGAAAAAAAAACGATGTTTTCAGTGGCCACATGCGAGATATATAGTACCCAAATGACAAAAGTATAAAACTGGAGAGACATGAAAGCATAACAAAAAGATGGAGATATCAAACACTGCCAATTTTGTAACTGAACAAATTCTAAGCTATATTCATTTGTTTGTTAATCGGAAGACATTCCACTGGCAAAACTATTTTTTTTATAATTATTATAAAAGGGACATAGATATCATCAGCTGCACATTTTATCGGCCTTTATTGTTGGCAATTTGTCCTCCGTGTAAAATGTGTGTGTTTGAATTATATCAAGTTAGCACTTAGTGATGATAGATATCATCCATATTTTAGTGATAACACAAACTGAAGTATAAAGTACCATTCGATGTCGAGTGATCTTTTTCAACTATGTTAATTTTCTTCTTCAGATTATCAATGGGTAAATATTGACTCACTAAAGATGTTAGTGCTTGGAAACAAGCGTTTACCAATGCTTTGTAATCTTAGTTGCTTAAGCATGGACAAAGATTTAAGGGGGGTGGGTTATTTTTCATTCATATTCTCCAACTCTTTGTCAATAAAGCTTTTATCTGTTACATCTGACGGTCCAACTTGCTATACAACTTTTCAACACTTATTTGTATTCTTTCATATCAGGTGAAACTAAGCTACTGCTTTGGATCTGTTCCACGAAATACAATTCCTTCTGAAGTTGTTTAAGATCAATCTGCATTGCGTCAAATGGCAGAAAATGGTGTTGACAATTTTTATCAAAGTTTTAAGAATACCATTACGATAAAGATGATTACCGTTGAAAACAAAGTTAAATAAGTACATGTTGATACAGAACGTATCAGTTTATGATTTTTTTCTATAGGTCAGTCATACGCTCCAAATTACAATTAGGAATCAATGAGTATAGGAAAGAAACTACTTATGCCAGAAGCTATCGGCACCATTTATAAAAATTCCTGAAAATATAAGTATTCGGATCATTAATAATGTAATAATGTTCACTTGAATTTGTGTTATAAGATACAGTCTTGATTCTGTGCTCAGAATCATCTAGAATGGAAAATTCTATTAGGTGACAGAGTATTTTCAAAAACTGGTAATTGCGACCTAGGTCACGTAGAGGATGTATAATTTTGTTTAACTGAGTATTACTCATTCTTGCCTTAACGTCTTTAGCAGAATCATTAGCATTGTTGTGTTCAGCATTTCATTCGGGAGGAAATATTTATTTATATTATTATTCACTGGAATTACAAAAGTGTTCAATAATATTCTTTGACTGGAACACTCATTTTGAATCATAGTGAACTCAGATTGGGCATTTTGGATCATATTAGTGTGTGTGTGTGTGTGTGTGTGTGTGTGTGTGTGTGTTTTGGATTTTTAACTTTGCTTTAAAAAAAATTCAGTCATATCGCTAGGATGTCTATAGTGTGGCAGTTTAGAGTGATGTCTAGCAATGAGGCATCATGTCCCATCCAGTCACATTATCCTGACACCAGGCCGACCCGTCCTAACACTAACTTCTTAATACTGAGTGCCAAGCGAGGCAGCTGCTAGTACCATTTTTATAAGTCTTTATTATGACTCGGCCGGAGTTTGAACCCTCGACCTCCCGTATCCGAGGCGGACGTTCGAAGCACTTAGGCCACCGTAGCGGTTATATTACTGTGATGCATCAAAGGACTGTTAACACACGCCATAATCCGGGCCATCGACACATTAGCACATTCTCAAACACAGGTATATCAAATTTAGTATTGGAACTTATTTAGAATACCACTGGAATTTAGTTGGAACTCCATACATTTGAATTTGTGAAAAACGTTTAGTACTGTTAGGCATCTAATTCACGATACTGTAAGTTCTTTTTAAATTTTTACTTTTGTATTCTAGAAAAATAAATTATTTGTTGAATTTTACAAACCTTATTGGTTTTCGCTCTTTTGTTACATATCTATGTTTAAGACCGTAGAGTCGTAACACTATTAAGACCTTGAATTGTGAATATGAATTGTCAATGTATATGGTTACATGAACCGTACTCATTTTCATTATAACTTCACATGGTTATATGGACCGTACTCATTCTTATAATAACATCACATGGTTATATTGACAGTACTCATTTTCGTAATAACATTACATGGTTATATGGACATTACTCATTTTCATAACAACATCACATGGTTATACTAACCGTAATCATTTTCATAATATTTCATAATATCACATGGTTATATGGACCGTACTAGCGTTTTGGTTTAATAACATATTCACAGTATGGTAATGTATCATTTGGTGGAGGATTCATTTTGTACATGTGTTCATGAGTCTAGCTGCGTATTTTGAATGGTGTCTTAGTGTGCAAGGCAGTTCATTATTAGAGTAAATAAGTTTATATGGTATTGTCGATTGTGACGTTGTATAAGAAAATTTGCTAACAATTCCTGCTTCATGTTATACATGTCTTCTGATAGAATTCGTAATTCAAAGTACTTTGGGCAATGTAAATACTTGTTATATAATGTTAAGACTTTAGACCGATTCTGAAACAAAGAAAATACCTGTTCGTACCGAGCCATTGCGTTACGGTCAAATTCGCGGTTACTTCAAAGATAACCTTGCCACGGTGATGGAAACTCTTTTAGTTTTGCAATCAACAGCGATGTCGCCGGTCGGCTTAGGTTTAGAGGCCGGAAACCAGACATTATAGCATATCAGTGCTACTACCCCTGACAGTTTTTAAAGAAGTCACCGGTATCCAATCAGAACTAAGATATTCGAATATTGGGGCGGGTTTCTCTCGCAGCCAGACATTATTCTGTTTTATTCATTGTGAAAGAATCACTGCACGTTTTGACATGGGAGAAGTTGGAGACACTAGACTGCGCTCCGAGTGCCGAAGTTGTGCGCTCGTTAAAAGAGCGGGAAGGAAATTCTAGGAACTTAGGACGAGATTTGGAACGAAGGCTTCTGAGGTAAAATATCTTCGCCCGAATCTGTCTCACTTTCCGTAAGATTTATACGTTATTATGTGCATTTAATTTAGTAGAACTTTATTCTTCTATGTACAGCTGAATTATGAACATGTTGTAATGTAGCGGATAGCAAACTAGTAATATTTAATATTAATGTTTGTATTTGTTAGGATAAAATCGAAGTGGATGGTGTAATCTGCTACGAAGTCGCGTCGTGGTGCAGTACTGAATTTAATAGTGAGTATTGTTAGAACTTGTACTTGTTTATATTTGAATATATATATATAGCGTAGATTATGCAGAATTAGGTGTTGTTGGCCTTGTGCACGTATAATTAGGCGTTTTTATATTTCTCTGTGTCTTTTATAATTTGTACGGTAGGAAATGCGTAGGAATATTGTTGCTGTTGATAGTTTACTATATAGAGAATTAGAGATATGCGTGTATGTATCAGAAGTCGTGATATTATTGTTGTTGTTAACTTGTTATAGCCTTTATTATAGAACAAACGTGTATGGAATATTTAGATGTGAGTGTACGAGTTGACCTAATGATTTAATTGCCATTATGCTGATAAAAGGTCTGTGAGAGTGTATTAATTCTCCTGTGTTTGAATAAGGAGGCAAAATTGTACGTTCCTTCTATCTACAGGAAGCTTTCCGGGCAGGGTATGATGCCACCCGAAGATTAGAGGGAAGGAGACGAGGAGAGCAAGTGGAATTAGGCAGTTGTGCGAAGGCGCAGGGCTGGGAGACGGAAACAAGGGTACCGGAAGTACCGACAAGGAGGCCGGGAGAACGGAAACAGGGTACCGAAAATACCGACAAAGGAATACAAGGCGGAAGTTACAGATGAGTAACATAGAAGAGACACGGGAAGGAAACACTCCCACCTTTAATTTCGCGTGATGAAATAACTTGCAATTTAAATAGGTCTTGTATTGATTGGAAGCAATTACATTGAAAAATTGTCCTGTAATTGTTGAATGCCGTGATATAGTTGATTAAATTGTTATACCTTTCACCTTATTATTTTTATATTTTATAGACCTATACCGTCGGCTTTGCTGACTCGGGGCTCAGAGCTATTTAACCTTTTAATTGTCCGTCCTTCTCCGGGGTTAGTAATAATTCAGTAGTGGGGGACACGTGGCATTTATTTTAATCCATTTCGTTGTTGCATAAATATTTATGGTGATAGTTCTGAGACTCACGTACTTCATTTAAAATAAACTGTGCTCATCAGCATACATTGTGTTCATTGGCATACATTGTATTCTGTGTTTTCACATTAACCAAAATCCATTCGGTTTCTATTTTGTTAGAACGACACATGTAATCATGGGTGTTACCGTTTTCGTTATTATATCATTATATTATTCGCTAATTTGAAAAGAAAATAGTTTTGTTAACTTGTGCGTTATTCTCACTGGTGCGAACAGACGGTGTAAAAGATGTTCTACTTTACAAATGCTATTCCAAAATACAGACCATACAAAACAATATCATTTGGCTTCATCTTGTTATTCCTTCGAGTATGAATCTTTGTCCATTTTGCAGAA
>JAECUM010047128.1:0-23286 GCA_016617855.1 Megalonaias nervosa
TAACAAGTCTTTCCAGTGACAATTGGTACACATTTGAATCAGGTCCTCCTAAGGTATGTCTTTTAACATAGAGAAATATTGTTGTACACACTTTCTTTACCTGTTATCATATCCTTCTAAGATTTTGGCCCTACCAATATGACCAAAACGTATTGCTATCTAACTTCAAAAATCACATAAATTTCAATATGTAAATATTTTCACATGTTACTCCACATACATTAGGAGGAAGCATTAGGAGGATATCCTCCTAATGTCAGAGGTCCTCCTAATGTTGGTGTGTAAACACGGGGTTTTCCTCCTAATGTAGATAATGTGTACACACACACACACACACACACACACACACACACACACACACACACACACAAAGTATTGTTCATGAATGCATGCTTACCCAGCTGAAATGACCAGATACTTGTTAATACTAGTTTTATAGCCGCAGGCTTACCGGACTGAAATGACAAGATAGCTGTTAATAGCATGTTAAATCCATATGTTTACCGGACTGAAATGAGATAGTTTTTAATAGCATGTAAAATCCATATGCTTACAGGACTGAAATGACAAGATAGTTGTTAATACTAGGTTGATGGCCGTAGTATCTATAGCGTATGATCAAACAATTATATTGCTTATTTAACGTGATCTTTACTCGTTGATTTTTAGGGGGAATTTATAAATTCTCAAACTATGGGTTGTCTGGTGATATATTTCAGGATCACATTAACCTGCTGTTTAATTAAAGATTTTTAGACAAACAGTATTCACCCTCGTTTATCAAGTGTCAAAATATATTGCTCGACAAAAATGTAATGAAATGGAATAATTAATACTAGCAATTATAATTTGCTTGTCAACCATTTACTCTGTGCTTTTTATGTAGCCTTTCCGATTAGTAATAAAATGGAATAATTAATATTAACAATTATAATTTTGCTTGTCAACCATTTACTATGTGCTTTTCAATGTAGCCGTTCGGATTATGAATAATTAACGATCACCAATTATCTTTTCATTTATAAAAGAAAGGAATAAAGAATCAATCAAATATCCCATAGAAGAAAGAAAGCAGGAAGAAAGAATAAATAAATAAAGAAATGACTAATTGACCAAATAAATGAACAAATAAGTTTCGAGACCAACTTAGTATATATACACACATATAAAGTTTGAGTTATTCTCTGCGTTCTTTATCCTTTTACTTTTTTGAAACAAAATTGTGCGTGTTTCTTTACTTGCTTACCTTCTGACGCATACCATTTTATTACAAAATGTTACTCTTGTTTGCGATCATTTGCTTTACATTCAGCCAAAAATGGTCTTAAAAGATGAGAATCGTATACCTGTTTATCTCTACAAAGGTCTTTGTTTTCTTGTGCCATTTATGGCGCTGTTTATACCCAAATTTTGAGCTCTATCACATGCATGGCTACTTTATTTTAATTGTCGTTTAGTTAACTGTTTTCTCATGATTGGATTTTTATTGCTGACGTCATTCTCCCAATCTACAAAATACTATTGCTCAATATCCAACTTTAATCTGATAATATCTTTAAAAATTAGCAATACTAGAGTAAATGCATCTCAAAGGCCATATTGCACACTAACAAAGAAATTAAAAGTGATTCTACATTAGAAGCTTTACGCACCGGATGTGTCTAATGAACGTAAGATGGATAAAAGAGATGATAAGACCTTTCTTTTCTATAGGTAGATAAAGTCTACCGTATTGTAAATTATAGCGAGTGATATGTTAATTCATGGCGATTGTCTTTATAAATAATGCGACGACGTGGTTGTATTTAACAATAATGAGGAAACGTGATTGCTTTTATAAATAATGACGAGACGCTCTTACCTACAATTCAATGTTTCACCGTAACCTGTGGCTGTACGGTACAGCAGTATCTTGGTACAGTTGGTAGTCTCTTCCTATCCATTTCCGTCAAAATCGTACCATGAAGCAAATGATATGTCCACTTGTGGTTGCTCAGCAGAAGTCGATATTAATACATGTAGACTCATGCATTATTTTTTTAACAGAGGCACGCATCACTCGTCCACACATGTGTGAACTGTAAGAATTCATCCCTGTCTGACACGCGGTATAATCAGCAAGTGGATGGCGACGGACGTGGGGAGTTGTATTTTAGCCGTTTGACATGCGCAGACCATACTACGCTAAATCCGGATAGAAAATAACAATTGTTTTGTTTAAACGGTAGAGTGTATTACTTGAAAGGTATGTACCTCCTAGTCGAAAAACGCCCTTGACTTAGGGTAAGCACACATACGCATGTTTCGAATACTATGACTTGTTTTTCACCGCATTTGCAGATTTGCAGTGGGCATTTTCTCGTCATTTGCGAAAATTCATTTAGCTTAACGATATTCTCTGTGCTTTTGGTTAGTGAATATAACAAGTTATAAAGTAAACAGGGGAAAATAATTGGCCTTACGTTGATGATTTTAAATGTTATGTCCTAAGGAAGAAAAGTCACGATCGCTAATTGAGATCCAGTTTGTGCAACAAAGATTTTGATTTGTAATGGTGTATATGGGGCGTTGGGGAGGGTGTGTGTGTGTGTGTGTGTGTGTGTGTGTGTGTGTGTGTGCAATTTGCGGATTTCCATTGTTGTTCTTGTTGTGTCTCTGCGAGCGTCTATGTAAAGCATCATCACAGCTCCATATCAACACCCAGGTCAACGTTCTCCTTCTTTTTCGGCTAGGCTTTTGTGTTTGGTACCAGTTTTACTTAACATTAGACACGAACTGTTCAAATATTGACCGCCCTCCATTACTTCGTTATTAAGATGATTTTTAGAAATATGCTCTTCAATACAATTTAGTATCATAAAATGACAATAAATATAAATCATGGAGTCCTTGTGGGAATTCAAGACATGAGATATTTTAATGGACTTTTAAGCATGTGAACAAGAGTAGTATAGTGGGGTAGTATAGCGACAATGGGAAAATACATTACAGACCCCCATGAGGCACTATGGCGACAAGATTTATAGCGACAAATGGCACAGCCTTGCCTTTATAGCGACAATGGGAAAAAGACATTACAGACTTGTCTGGGTTAGTATAGCGACAAGATTTATTGCGACAAATGGCACAGCCTTGCCTTTATAGCGACAATGGGAATTTTGTATAGCAACAATAGGAATGGAACAGGTAGGGTAACGGCACGGTACTGGACAGTTGCAACAATGTGGCAAGTACCGTGACGTCATCCCACCTGTTCCATTCCTATTGCCCCTATACAAAGTTTTATGCATTTGCGTCCATTTCTGTGGATAGTATAGTGTGTGTTTTATGCATTCGCGTCCGTTTCTGTGGATAGTATAGTGTGTGTTTTATGCATTTGCGTTCGTTTCCATAGATTGATCAACATCAATCTATCATAGCCAATTCATACAACCGACTAAAAAAAATTAAGGTAAGAGAATAATGTTTTTGGGAGTTAAACATAAATTATACAATCGAATAAAAAAAATTAGGCAAGAAAGAATAAATATATTTTCGAGGCATATGAAAGTGGCCCTGAAAAGGACCGTTGGTTTTTATGTTAACGCCAGTTCGTTAACATAGAGGGCATCGAACTGATCTTCTTCTCTTTCTCAAACCTTGTCTAACCTCTGGACCGTAGATGATGACTCGCTTCAGGCAGCCCTGTCTCAAGACATATTATCTTCTTTTCCAAACAGTCATCTCGGTGATCCGGATAATGGTCCATCTTGATTTAACATACATGAGTAAGTCCGTACGAAAAAACAACGACGATACGAAAGTAGAGGATTCAACGTTTGTCCACATCTTGTGATGAAAACACGAGAAGTGAATGAAGTGAACCGCGTTTATTTATAGTGGAAGACCGGATCGAAACGGATTGAGATTGTTCACCAATCCCAACACGCGTTACAAAATTCAGTCACTTTGCGGAGTCTGTCTTCCAATCCGAAGAGAGCTACCTGTGACGTCACATCCCCTATATAGGTGAGCTAACGTCTGTGCAGTTTAAAGATTCGATGAGTTACCTGGCCATGCCTTTGAGCCGAATGCCTAAAATGTTTGGAATGACAGGAATGGCCAAAGGCTAATTCCCACACATTTTCAATACCGAAGCCAATCAACACGCCGTTCTGCCCCATTTGCCTGAGGCTCACTACTTACGACCCCGACAACA
The DNA here is from genome assembly GCA_016617855.1 of Megalonaias nervosa. Taxonomy (NCBI): domain Eukaryota; kingdom Metazoa; phylum Mollusca; class Bivalvia; order Unionida; family Unionidae; genus Megalonaias; species Megalonaias nervosa. Next base: position 4,199 of record JAECUM010047128.1, read on the forward strand.
TGCGTAACGAACAATGAGAAGCTTTCTACGCTTGGTACCAGACTCACGCCTCGGACCCCTTCGACTTTCAGGAAGAAATGTTAAAATACTGCTGTTCCGACGTGGACATTTTACGGCATTGCTGTGGAAAATTTCGAGAACTGTTCATGGAGCACGGAGGGATCGATCCTTTGAAAGAAGCCTGCACCATTGCCAAAGCGTGCTCCTTAGTGTACCGCCAACGATTCAGGCCCGAAAATACCCTGGCTGTCATAAGTCCTCAAACGACCAATTTTGTCAAACGTCTATACTTGGTCAGAGCCCTGCGCTTGTTACATTACTTGTGCGACAAGGAAGACAAATGGATCCAACACGCTCGCAACGAAGGAGGCGCAAAAGCCATCGGAAGGTATTCAGTTTATGGTTGGGACTTAGAAAACCCCAAGATCGTGTACGAGTTTAACGGCTGCTTATTTCACGGATGTCCCATCTGCTACCCTCAACGTAACACGACAAATCAGTTTTTACAACGGACCATGGAAGACTTGTACCAGGCCACTTGTCAGCAGCGCTTAAAGTTAGAAGAGCAAGGATACCAAGTGGTGGAAATGTGGGTACGATCACCGTTTGAAAACTGATCCTGAGTTTAAGCGCATTATGGAAAGTTACAAGCTGGTGGACCCACTGAACACGAGGTACAGTTTGTACGGAGGACGGACGAATGCCACCTGTTTGCTGTACCAAGCCGACGAGGAGAAAGGAGAGGAAATCAAATACTTGGACATGTGTTCTCTGTATCCGTACGTGTGCAAATATTGTCACTTTTCCGCAGGGCACCCGCAATTGCTGACGGAACACATCTATCTGGAAAACATTCGACAATGCTAAGGATTGATCAAGTGCAAAATCTTGCCTCCCACGAACTTGTACTATCCCGTTTTACCTCATCATTGCCAAGGAAAACTGATTCTTTCCTTGTGTCGTGCTTGTGCCGAAACGTGCAACCAAGATCGACCTTGTCAGCACAGCCAGGAAGAACGCGCCTTAACGGGACCGTGGGTCAGCGTAGAATTGTTCAAAGCTCTGGACCTGGGATACCAACTGTTAGAAGTGTAAGAAATTTACCACTTTCCCAAGACAGAAAAATACCACAAGGGCGACGAGACTAAAAAAGGCATTTTCGCAGACTACGTTAATGACTTTTTAAAACTGAAACAAGAAGCTAGCGGCTTTCCTTCCTGGTGCGACACTCCTGAAGGCCAAAAGAAATTCAAAGAGAAATACTGGGAGCAGGAAGACATCACTTTAGACCACAACGAGAAAAACGAAGAAAGGCGATCGTTTGCCAAAGTGATGTTAAATTGCTTATGGGGCAAAATGGCACAATGACCGTGTTTACCCGAGACGGAGTATTTGACAGAACCTTCCCGCTACTTCCAGATGATTCCCGACAAAACCAAATACATGAAACACGTGGACGTCGTTCGTGAGGACTTGATCTTAGTCAATTACGAAGAAGAACTGGCCTTTGTAGAAGCCGACGAATTTGGAAATGTCATCACTGCGGCTTACGTGACAGCCCATGCTCTCTTAAAACTGTACGAAGCTTTAGAACTGTTAAGAGATCGTGTGCTGTATTTTGACACGGACAGTTGCATCTACGTCAACAACACCCTAACATCGAAGGAGACTGTTTAGGAGCCTAGACGGACGAGCATCACGACGACAAGATTCTAAGTTTTGGAAGTGGCGGTCCCAAAATTTACGGCTACGAATATCGAGACCCACAAGGAGAAGTGCACACCGAGTGTAAAGTGAAAGGATTGACTCTCAATTATCGCACCAGTCGACTGGTGAACTTTGGCGTCTTGAAAGAATCCTTGCAGGCTGGAGAGGATGGAAATTTGAAAGTGACCACCCACGACCCTCACGAGATTGTACGTTTACCCACACACCAAATCGTCAGCCGGTTCTTGGAAAAAGTCTATCAAATCGTGTACCAGAAGCGAGTACGGCTTTCCAATCACTTCACTTTACCGTACGGACACGCTGGTATTGGTCAGCATATAAAAAGGAACAACGTCCAAGACCGATAGTTCATTGGAACTACCAATACCAAGCGAGAAAGGTGAATCCTTTCAAACAACAAGTATGGAGCGTAAGACTCAAGTCCAACGAGAAACTCGAGTACGATGCTGTGCCTTGCGATGGCAGGGATTCCGTATGCTAGGACCTCAGCGATTCAGTACCACATCATGGAAACTTTGCTATACCTACCATGGAAAGTGATGCTGTGCGTGTCAACTTTGACGGATGCGAAGGCCATGCTACTCGTCATCGTTCACCTTTTCACTCTACTGGTTTTCATGGTGGATGTCATCATTATGAAACCATGCGACTACCACCCTATGGATGTCATCCAAAACTGAGCAAACTCCTACATATTTCACCTTACCCTCATCGAAATGAACCTCTGAAAGATGACTATTAGTTCCATGTGCGAATGCCTGAATGCTGCGACTTTGAAGGTCGATTCCAAACTTTCCGAGGAAAGTGGCCAAAGTATCTGGGAGGACCTACGCCCGAAGAATTAGCTAGAGCCGGATTTATCTACTTAGGCGAAGGGGATAAAGTCAAGTGCTTCAGTTGTGGTGTGTCGCGTCACGAGTGGGAGAAGAAAGATTGCGCTTACCTGGAACATGCTCGATGTCTCCAGATTGTCACTACCTAACCTTTAGGGGGACCTCGTCATTGAAGTGGCATACCATGTCGTTTAAGAAACTAGCTGCTTGGCGAGGAGTCAAACCTTGGACAACACCTAGACAAGTATTTAAACCCCATTGGAAAAATAATCTTCAAACATTACCAAACGAATTGCAAGAAAAGATCTACAAGGACATTTGGCTGAGATTTGCCAGAGCAAAATCTCAATGGGTGACTGAGGAAAATTTATGTCGAGAAATTCACAAGAGGAATTTGCCAATAGTCAACAAACAAGTCTGATTTCTCTGGATCAAGGGTGCGCTCTTCCGAATATTCCGCTTTCGACCATTTACATTTGAAGATTTTATTGACATTCTTGACCGTTTCCTGGAATGGCAGTGGCCATAATGTACTCACTATATTCCTTACCTTCGCTCTAGGAGAAGTAATTGAGTGACATACTCGTGGATAATTTACAAGAGAACATTCGTGGTTTGCCTGTGGAGTTGAGAGAACGCATTTACCGAGAGTTGGTCAAAATGCAAGTCAAACGCAAAGAACAATTGCATCCGTTACGTCACCAATGTTTAAACCACTGGTACCTGAATGCTATAAGAGGACTGCTTCTGATGAAAGTGTTTCAGTGGCCAGACATTGATGAATCGCGTGAAATTCATAAATGTTTGGATGCCACTCATTCAACTTACAAGGTGATCCTAATACACCGAATTCCAAAAGACGAGTCAGAGGATTACCAAAATCTTTTACACAACATAAACTTAGTTCAAGAGGAAACTTCTGTACGACGTGTGGTGTGTGAGTTAGTGACTACACATTTTTGGTACGGTACTAAAATAAAACCTATTCTGTTCAAAAAGTACACTTATTACCTTACGCCAAAGAGGGTATAAAAACGGACTGCCATGCGACGACATTTATCAATCGTAATACAACAGATTCCGTGGAAGGAAGTCAATGACACTATTCAAACGGTGGAGGATTACGATCACCTATTACGAGAACTGTGTCCATTGAATTGGGGTCGACGTGTGGTGTGTGTCTTAGTGACTTGCTTTCTGGAATTTCGTTTACCGACCGATTCCTTGTGGACTCTTTACCAACAGTACATACCACTCCAAAAAGCATGAAAGTGGTACCTTTTAAATGTACACGAAAAACTCATTCTGCTCAAAGCTTTGCGCTTTCATCTCGATACTTCTCGACAACCTCTACAGGAAAGAAAGATTCGTCAACTTTTAGGTGCTGAAGATGTGTACGATGATGTGTGTGTAGCTTGTGACTTACACCCTCACTGGAAAGATGTGCGTGACTGGAAAAGTTGGGGTTTCTAGGCTTGGACAAAAGAAGTGGCACACTATGCCCAAGATTTGTCATCCTAAAAAATTAAAACATTCAGTGAAAAAAGTAACTTTTAAACCTGTGTTAGTGACAGTACTAGAAGAAGAACCACTCCCTTCATGACAGGACAGGACCGTCATTGACATCCCCGAAAGACCATTCCGGGAAGACCCTTGTGTGACTGTACCAAGGAGTGTAGAGCCTCTAGGAACATGATACCACCTCTTGATCACCAAAAATGTTGTACAGAGATTTTTTTATATTCCACTATGATCGTTTTGATGTGTCTTTTATTCATGTACTTAGCCATTTGGCTTTTATGTATTTTTGTCTTTCGTGTTGTTCACTTTTAAAGATGGCAATAAACGTGTCCTGAAAAAAAGCATAAAAACTCTTGTCTTGTCTGTCTTCCTGTCAAAAGTGACATTCCTTACACAACTACTATGGCTACCTCTACTGTGTCTGCTCCCTCTTCCTCCACTGTCAAAGTCATCGACGAAAACGTAGATCGGAGTGGTTGGGAGGCCTTGTATCTTCGCCATCCCTTTAACATGCTCATTGCCGGACCTAGCGGTTCAGGTAAAACCGAATTTGTCAAACGTTTGATCGAACATAAACATCATTTGATCGATCGTCCACCTCAACGAATCGTGTGGTGTAACAAAGAGTAGCAATCGGCGTACAGCCTTCTGCGAGAAAGTCAAGACGATTCCATCGTCTTTGTGAAAGGCATTCCTCGCGAAGACGACTGGATCGTGTCTGACCCTAGTCAAACCCATCTGGTCATCTTCGACATGTTAGGAGAAGACGGAGAAGAAATTAAACTGTGGTTTACGAGCAAAGGGCATCATCATAATGCCAGTGTCATTTACATCACTCAAAATTTGTTTCAACAACGTAAAGCCCATCGCACCATCAGTCTCAATGATCATTACGTGGTCTTGTTTAAAAGCCCTAGAGATAAATCGCAAGTACAAGTGTTAGCCAAACAGTTAGGAACGCATTGGGGGACTCATGAGAACGACGATGCCACTCAAACCCCACACGCTTATTTACTCGTGGATTTAAAACCCACTATCCCCGATTATTTGCAATTTCGTACCCATCTGTTTTACCACTGCTTCCAAGACGGAGGGCCTGTCGTGTACACGTCCCCGTCATCGACTTGACAACCACAACCACAACAACCAAAAAAATCTATTAAAACCTCGGTCACTTGGGGTCTGTCTCACACATCGTCAACATGACGTCCCATCAGACTCATCTTCCCGTCAAATTGATTCGTGCCTTGTACGGCATCAGTCGCGAAAAAAATCCACAAATACGTGCTCGTGTCTTAGAAGCTAGTCTCAAAGAAGTCTTACGATGGTTTACGGTGACAGCACGTCCATTACTGCAAGGCATCATTCACATTCCACATCAAACCAAACATTTTGAGGTTTTTTTGAGAGAGAAACAAAGCAGCCTTGCCGGAACTGGCCGATCCTCGCATCGACGCCCAAACCAAAAAGCAAATCATTTTGAAACCTGGAGGAAGCGGATCATTCGTTCCCTCTTACAATGGGATCCTAATGCTCCCAAAGTTGTCCCCAAGAAAAAAGCCACTTCTCGACGTACCCAGAAAAAAAGAAAAAGAGCAACGGTGTCAAGGCCAGGTCACAGCCACAAAAAAAGAAAAGCCCACAGAAAACAGCTTCTACCCGCAAGAGAGGTACTGCCGCCAGGATGCAAACCTACATTAGCAAACCACGATCTGCCACAACAACGGTGACTGCGTCTCCAGTAGCCTCAACATCTTCCACTTCTCCGTTGCTGGTGATGCCTGCCAAACCCGATTTGACACGTGTCTTTCATAATTTGATGAAACATTGGAGATCTGCGTCTCCAAAAACGTCTCCTCCAGCGGTGACACTCTCTTCCTCTTTAGTGGCAGTAGCTGCTGCTCACAAAGTACCTTCCCCCAAAATGAAAGTCCAAGAGAAACCCAGCATGTTAAAGAGTTTATTGGATTTGTCCAAGCAAGAACTGTCCCGATTGAGACCGTTGCGAACCCCTCCACGACGTGTGATGCCTGCCATGAAAATAATATTACGAGCCGACAATCAGTGGCGACGCATTCCAGTATAAAAAAGACCTGAGGCAAACGATAGGGATTAGTGTTTTTGTGCTCCTGAACGCCCAAAGATGTCCCCTCCAAGAAGTGCACACCGATACCACCATTGTTCTTCTGTCCATAAACGAAAAGAAAAAAGAAAAGGACAGACACGTCATCCAAAAAAACACTTAGCCAAACATCGACGTCTGTCCCTGAAAAGACACACTCGTCCAAGGAAAAAGAGAAGTCACCAAAGAGGAGGATTCTTTGGCGACTTTGGAAAACACATTGTCACCTTTACGACGAAGCGAGAGTCCAAAAACAAAAGGATAAAAGGTCTGTGACAAGTCATCGACGTTAGTATATCTTTTGGTGTGTGCCCCGGCACCAACGACCCAGCCAAGAAAGATGTCACCCCCCAAAAGACATTCTTCTTCGACCCAAAAAGGAAAGAAAAGGAAAGGACTGCCTCCTCGTTTAGATTGGGACATGTTGTCCGTTCTGTCCAAAGCTCCTCCACCCATGCGAAAAAAACTCATTCAAACTGCCTCCAAAGATATCATCGATACCATGAGCGAATGTTGCCTGAATGTCTTGAAAGTCACGAGACCTTTGTCTAAACATCAGAAAGACTGCTTAGACAAACACGGACACGTTCTTTGCCAAATGGTCCAAAAGAAAATACCCATTCGTCAAAAGAAAAAGATGGTGCAACGAGGAGAAATTGTCATTTTACCCCTGTTAGGACCCTTGCTGGGAACTATAGGAGGCCCCATTCTGAAGGGAGTATTATGAACAATGGGAAGAATCCTGGGATGAAGATAAACGGTCATGAAGGTAAAAGGGACCTTGAAATCAAAAGATCTCAGACGTAACCCTTGAAATCCAATGGAAGAACATAAACTGGCTTTAGTGTCTTACAAACGATGGATGCAATATCATCGTTGGCAAGAACAACGAACCCTGCATTTACCTCCCAATCCTCATTTGACCGAAATGTCCCAGTTACAACACGAATTGCAATCATTGATGCATCGCAGCGATTTGTCAGGTACGGTCAATTGTTACAACGACTGCAACTCTTTGACCAGAAAGCTTTAGACGAAACAGCTCTACCCACTCTGAAAGATTTTAAGGCCTTGATGAAAAGTTCACCACTACCACCACCCCCAGCTGTCAAGACAGATGCAGCCCCACGGATGTCTGAGGAAGAAGAGGCAAGAAAAGTCTTTCAAACACCGTCAGCAGCTCCCATCCCTAGTAAGACTGCAGCGTCCTTGTTGACCCCTTCCCTCCACTCCAACGAGAAGAACTTAAAGCTTGGGTTAAAAAGATGATGTCCACTCCACCTTCGACAGAAGACAAAAGAAAAGAAGGGAAACCAGAAGTTAAAAAGGACAAGAAGACCAAAGCCATTCCATTACCACCACCACCACCGCCACTACCACCAAAACTACCTTTGACTTCTACTCCTGTGGCACATCGGACACGTAAAGCCGTTTCTAAACCACATCAGAGTACCATCAGCGAATAGTGGATCACTTATTAAAAAATGGAAAAGGTGTTAGCCAGCATTTGCTATGATCCATCCCATCCTGCAGGTTACGGAGGAGTTCAGAAATCGTATCGTGCTGCCAAAACTCGACTGAAAAGTGTCCGTTTACCTCAAGTGCAACGCTGGTTACAAGAACAAACCACGTACATTTTACACAGACCCATTCGACGAAAATATTCTAGAAGTCGCACCCGAGTGGAGGGCATCGATCATCAATGGCAAGCCGATTTAGCCGATGTCTCTCATTTGGCCACCTACAATCGTGGCTACAAATATTTGTTTTGTGTCATCGACGTCTTTTCCAAATTTGCTTCGGTCGTGCCATTGACTTCCAAGTTGAGCAGTGAGTTAGTGCGAGCCCTCAAACTGGTGTTGAAACAAAGCGGACGTCACCCTCTTCGATGGCAAACCGACAAAGGCACTGAATTTCTGAACCAAGCTTTCCAAAAATAATTGAAGAAACTTGACATTCATTTTTTCACCACCGAGAATCCCGAAACCAAAGCCAGCATCGTGGAACGTTTTCAACGCACCCTGAAAGATCGCATGTGGAAATATTTTACGCATCAACACACTCTCAAGTACATCGATGTCTTACCGCACCTAGTCCTATCGTACAACCAATCTTACCATCGGAGCATCGGACGTGCCCCCCAAGAAGTGACTCCCGACAACGAAGTGACTGTCTTCGAACGCCTGTTTGGAACGTCCCCGACAGTGACTGTCCTCAAGAAAGGTGGAGTATTGGCAGCAGGAGATTGGGTGCGCATTGGGAAAACCAAACACACTCTCAACAAAGATTACTTACCTAACTGGACCACCGAATTCTTTCGTGTCACCGAACGTGTCCGTGGCCGTCATCCTCCCGTCTATAAATTGGAAGACATGAAGGGGGAAGTGTTAAAAGGAAGGTTTTACTTACCGGCGTTACAACGTGTAACCAAACAAGAAGACGACGTGTACGAGATCGAAAGCATTCTCAGTCGAAGAACTCGTAAAGTGGGAAAACGTCGTGTCAAAGAAGTCAAAGTACATTGAAAAAAATATCCGCCGAGTTATGACTCTTGGATCGACGCTTCGCAACTCATCGACTATAAAAAGAAATGACCATCATGCCCTTCAACACAGCCTCAGCTACCGCAGTAACCACTCCGTCGCCCAGTCCTTCTCTGCAAGATCTACAAAAGCAACCCTTGTGGATGTGGTGTGGAGAACGTGTGCCTAAAACGCAAATCGTCTTTTTCTGCCAAATCTTTGTGGTGTATTGTGTCATCGGTGCTGCCATTACCAATTTGAGTTTCCAACAAGGAGACAAACAATTGTGGACCATTTTATTCTGCAGTTGCATCGGTTACCTTCTTTCCTATCCGTCTCTGAAATATTCCTCTAACGGGAACAACAACGGGAGTCTTGCGTCCAACGTCAGTCCCCCTTCCAACAGTCACCTTAACCATCCTCTTTTAGACACTCCTCTGACTTCCAGCGACCCTTCGGACACTAGAACTCTGGAATTATGAACAACCAATTTTACTTAACGTTACCCAGTGACAGTCCCATGGAGGTCTTTCCCAATAACACCTTATGCTGTTACACGGCCAAATTACCTCAGGCCATCCAACTGGATCACGAAGCGCATTGGGAAGTGGCTTTAGTGGAAATGATTCACCCAAAACAAATCAAAAACATCATCGAAAATCAAAACACTTTTATGGTAGAAGTTCATGACGAGCAAGTGCAACAAAACTTGGATGAACGCGCCTGTATAGGTGACTCTATGAAAACACAAGACCCCAAAACTAAACGGACCACTTTTCGGTTGCAAATTCCCCCAGGCTATTATTTTAGTGGTCAACATTTGGTGAACGCCATTGCTGACAGGTTCAATGCCATGTTTGGTGAAGTCTTGGAGAAAACCAGAAAAAGTGTCACGATCAAATACCACAAAATAGCTCGTCGCCTGCTAATCATATTTTCAGAGGACAAAGTATTGGCTATTACATTTTGTCCTGAATTGTATGACATTTTGGGTGGAGACCTCAAGTTGATCAAGATTAGAAACGAAATACCAGCCGTGATAAGTAACTGGGATTTTGCGAAATATTTTAGATTCCCTGTAGAAATGAACCATGGACTGAATTTGATCATTGTGTACTCCGATGTGGCTGAGTACAACGTGGTGGGATACACCTCCGTGCCGTTACTGCGTGTCATTCCTTTCAAGGTGGATTCTGCCACGAACGCTGACGAGGAAGGTGGAAACACCTATCACGCTCACCGCGAATTTCTACAACCTCACTATTTACACGTCAGTAAGTCGTATTTCGACACTGTCAACATTACTATAAAAGGAGATATGGGACAAAATATTACATTCACCAAAGGGAAAGTCACAGTGAAACTCCATTTTCGAAAACGATTACTCTAACCCTTGTCAGTCATGTATTCTGTGTACCAAGGAGTCGCTCGACAGCGAGGACATGGTTTAGGTGATATGTTAAAATCAGCCTTTCGTTCGGTGGCTCCCGTTTTGAAACTGATGGTAACACGGTGATTGCACACCTTGAAAGAGGCCTCGTTGACGCAAGGTAAAGAATTTCTCCAAAATGTCATCATTGACAAACAAAATCCTGAAGAAGCTTTCTTGAGAGCAGGCACAAATGTCTTTCTTCAAACAGGCAAAGACATTTTGGGCCGACGAGAAACTCCTATAAATGCCCGGGGCGCTGCCTAGTCAGGCATTCCTGCTTCCCTGACGCCACAGCAAGGACAAGGCAAGAAAAGACGACGAAAACACCCCTTGAGAGGACTTCACACCCCTAGAGCTAGAAAGACTAAGAAAAGAAAAACCATTGCTGCTGGACTCCGATCCAAGATCGAAGATCATCTGTTCCAAGGACAGTTACCCAAACGTTTAATCGTTGGCATCGTCAGTAATGCAGCCCTCAACGGAGCCCACGATCAAAATCCTTCCCAGTTTTAGCATTACAGAGTGTCCAAGATCAAAGTGAGTCGCGATGGCAAGACCTTGTGTACCAGACCCTTCGAACTTAACTTTGCCCAGAAGAATTACTTGAGATCGTACTTGTCCCTGTACGAAGCTACCGGACAACTAGAAACCAACAGCAGTCACGGTATTTCGTACGAAGATTATGTACATGTCTGCGTTTGTAAGTAAAAAAGTCAACGTGAGTGTTTCTTTTAGGTCCGCGCGTTCGATGTGATGGTAAGTTTTGGTGTCAGGGGATGTTTGATCATTCAAGCAGTGGACACGGAACAGGCAGGATCAGTGGAGCGGGAGTGCGGTGAAAAGGGCACCGGCGGGAAAAGGCGGGACAAAGAAAAGAGCTACACATAAAGGATCACGAAAGAACCAAACAAAGAAGTAGAAGTAAATAGAACGTGGTCAAACGATGTAGTTAAACAGTCTAGTCTACCGCGCGCCTGCAGCGTGCTGACCTACACTGAAAGCTACCGAAACGGACACGAATAACAGGCTATAACGATGAATGATAGAGCGGCCATAGGAATTCCACAGCGTTAACTCATTAGGCGGTCTCTGCGTGAGAGAGACATAGAACCAAGGCAGCTACCTTGGAACGGATATGGAACAGCTGTCATCCCGAAGTGGCCTACATACTGATAAGCCTGCACAAGTACAGAGAAGTCAGAAAAAGACGGAAACCTGACTTTCAACATTGTCTGAATGTATAGATTTTCATTTTGGCTTGAAAACGTTTTTGATAAAATCTCTATCGTGTAATTCGAATTTGACCCTTTGGTTCCTCCACCATCAAAATTTTTTGCCTATTTTGTCTAATTCTTATGCGTGACACGAAACATATGAGTCGCTTTGACTTAGCTGATTGGTATAATTTAGGATATTTTTTTACACTTTGTACACTAAATTCCAACTTCGAATTATATTAACGAAATTTTTAAAACTTCTTTAATTTGGTTAATTGCACAGGTGGCTTACACACTATTGGTAATATGTTCTGTCCCTTAATCTAACTGGACTAAATTTGACAATTTAAAGTACGGTCTGGGTTCTGGAGCGTACACGACGTCTATTGCTGTCGCGCTCGCGCATTTCTGGGTCCTTCTCCTCCTTTGCCGTTGCCAGACCTAATTAAACAGTGCGACCATAGCACATTAAAGTGGGGTTGTAGTGGCACTATTCCTACAACCCCGACCAATTAAAAATCTCGACCCTCGAGAATTAGCCACTCGCGCAAGCTCTTGTTAGCATATGCGACTTTAATCCGTTTAAGTAAGGAGATGTTTACCTTCACATCCGTGCTTCAAGTATACAAAGCGGCACTATCGTCAGTCCGGCTACCCATGGTTGACTTGTCAACATTGAAAATGAGTAACAGAATTGCAAAGTTACTGGAACTTATGATGCACCTGGAGTATGCCAGGTGGCTGCTAGACGATCTGGCCATGGAGGCCGTAGCGGAGGAAGCAAGGATAGCTGTTGCTGTTGCTGTTGTGGGGCTTAACGCCATTTTTCAGCACACGATAGGCTATACATGGCGGCCAGTATTAATGGTGGAGGAAGAAACCGGCAAATCCGCGGAAAGAACCACCGACCCATGAGAAGCTACTGGCAAGCTTTCTCACATATCTACATTCGCCGAATCTTAGACTCGAACAAACGCAGACAGAGGTGAGATGGCAGTGATCCGTAACGGACAGCGCTTTAGACCACTCGGCCACTCGGGAGCAAGGATTGAAGAGGAAGAGAAGAAGAGGAAGAAAGAAGAGAAGGAAATGAAGGGAGGGATCCTGCCTCACCTTATAATGAGATCTGTGTGTGAGGTGAGACCAATGATCAGTACACCTTCACAACCAGTACCGTCACCTCAACCAGAGCCACAGTCACAGCCACAACAACAACAACAACAACAACAACAACCAGTACAACATGCAGAGGAAGCAAGGAGGCCACAGCATCCACGAGTGTGGCATAGAAGAACACAGAGGGAACAATTCTTTACTATTCCACAAACGGCGGAGTGTGATAGTGAACCCACTCAACCTCCCTCAGCGCTCTCAAGAACAACACTGAACTGGGCCAATGATTGGAGTAGGAGATGTGTCTGTGGTGCCAGACCTGGGAGATGTAACCATTAGCCAGGTGCATCTGAAGTTCTAAAAACCGCCCTTCTCAGGGCTAACCAGATCTCTAGAAAAGAGACACTATTCAATTTGCCAATTTGTGTGAATGTAGAGTAGTGTGACTATAAACACTCATTCGTTTACTGATGCGTGTGTGTGTGTGTGTGTGTGTGTGTGTGTGTGTGTGTGTGTGTGTGTGTGTGTGTTGCGTTCGCGTACGTTTGCGTGAATAGTATAGTGCGTATGCTTTATGCGTTCCCGTTCTTTGTGTGGATAGTAGATATCTTGTGTGGGTTTTTTTTCTTCTCTTCCCGCTTGTGTGGATAATATAGTGTGTGTGTGTGTGTTTTATGCATTTGCGTTCGTTTCTGTGGATAGTAGTTATGGTGTGTGTTTTTGTCTTCTCTTCCCGTTTGTTTGGATAGTATACTGTGTGTGTTTTATGCAATCGCGTTCATTTCTGTGGATAGTAAGTATGGTGAGTTTTATGCGTTCGCGTTTGTTTGTGTGGATAATATATATGGTGTGTTTTATGCGTTCCCGTACGTTTGTGTGGATAGTGGGTATGGTGTGTTTGATGCATTCGCGTCCATTTGTGTGGATAGTAGGTATGGTGTGTTTATTCTTCTCTTCCCGTCTGTGTGGATAGTAGATATGGTGTGTTTGATGCATTCGCGTCCGTTTGTGTGGATAGTAGGTATCGTGTGTTTTTTCTTCTCTTCTCTTCTGTGTGGATAGAATTTGGTGTGTTTGTGTACGTTCGCGTACGTTTGTGTGGATAGTATATGAGGTGTGTTTTATGCGTTCGCCTACGTTTGTGTGGATAGTATATATGGTGTGTTTCATGCGTTCGCGTTTGTTTGGGTGGATAGTATATATGGTGTGTTTTATGAGTTCGCGACCGTTTGGAAAAGAAGATGCTATGCGGAGAGACAGGGCTGTCTGAAGCGAGTCCTCATTTATGGACCAGAGGTTAGACAAAGTTTGAGAAAGAGAAGTAAATCAGTTAGATGCCCTCTATGTTAACGAACTGGTGTTAACATAAAAACCAATGGCTCTTTTCAGGGCCACTTTCATATGCCTCGAAAAGAAATTTATTCTTTCTTGCCTAAAACTTTTTTTTTATTCGATTGTATAATTTATGTTTAACTCCCAAAAACATTATTCTCTTTCCTAAAGTTTTTTTAGTCGGTTGTATGATTTGGGTATGATAGATTGATGTTCATTAATCTATGGAAACGGACGCGAATGCATAAAACACACACTATACTATCCACAGAAACGGTCGCGAATGCATAAAACTTTGTATAGGGACAATAGGAATGGAACAGGTGGGATGACGTCACGGTACTTGCCACATTGTTGCAACTGTCCAGTACCGTGCCGTTACCCTACCTGTTCTATTCCTATTGTTGCTATACAAAATTCCGATTGTCGCTATAAAGGCAAGGCTGTGCCATTTGTCGCTATAAATCTTGTCGCCATAATGCCGCAGGGGGGTCTGTAATGTATTTTCCCATTGTCGCTATACTACCCGACTATACTATTAACAAGTGAACCTTCACAATATTTACCGAAGATGGTTTTAGTAAAGTAAAATTTCACAGCGTTGATATAATTTTCGTTTATGAAATATCTTTTTACTGATAACGCATGGATTGAGAGATATTTGTTGTGGTGTAATGCGCTGTAATGTTCGAGATGATAGAGATCGTTTTATTTATGACATGTACTTGAGTTCAACAGAATACAATTTGATACGTTTTCGTATTTTTACAAACATATGAATTATAAAGATGACTTTTGAGTTTTACCAATTTTTACCTGCATCTCATTGGTTACTCTTTGGGCAGAGAACGTTCCTTTAAAATTACAAAGAAAACGCTATTCTATGAACCCATTATCCAAACAAAAAGGTTACGATAAGTTACGTAATTGTGGACTCTAATATGTTGTGCAAGGCAAAGGATGCGTTCTACTTAATTTTTGAGATCATATAATGTTATATGACTATATTGCCGGATGAAAAGGAAATGAAAGGGACTTATTAATTTTTTTTAAAATTATTATCTCGACTTATTAATTAATTACATTCTCTGTACGTTTTAGATCTTTATTATTTTAAATTATATTTGGAGTATTTCTATTTTTTGTTTACTTTCTAACTTAGATCATTTTTAATTGCTCATTTATTACTAGGTTAAATGCCCATCCTAGGAAGGGAAATAAAACAAATAAAGAAAAAAATTGGGAAGAGTGAATTGAAAAGAAAGTTTGAAGAGAAAACAATCAAGTTTTTAAAAGAATTTGAGACACAGAAAGACAAATTTGTGTGTGTGTGTGTGTGTGTGTGTGTGTGTGTGTCTATATATATATATATATATATATATATATATATATATATATATATATGATATCGTTTATTTTACTTTCAGCTACAGCATGGTCTGATCTGAAATAGATCTCTTACTTCGTTCCAAGCAATGTTCTGCTGCTCCAAAGTTTTTTTTTTTGTTTTTTTTTTCTCTTAATATTTACAAGATTTGCTTTCATTCGTGTGTTTCTACTTTATTATGTTATTGATTTAATTTTTAATCTTTTAAACCCATTTAAAAAATGCTTAAAACGCAAAAGTAACATCTATTCAAAAATTTAACAAATGTAATAAAATAAAATAGAACACGCAATTAAATGGAGAGAACTCGAGTCAAATAAGTAAAATTGTAGTGTACATGGAAATAAATACGTGGTACAGAAGAACCATTAAAAGATTCTGTATAATCTCACTAGAAATTTATCTTTTATAAAGCGGTCAACCTGCCAAAACTAAAGAGTCGCATCGATAGATGGCTCGGATCTGATAGTATATTTATGCATCCCCGGCACAAGAATATATACGTTTCTGATACAGCACACTGTTCACAATCAATGAAAATTCAAGGTGAATTTTTATTAAACGTCTAATATGCAGCCATTCTCTCAGGAACATAAGATGAGACAAAGATGTGACAAGACTTTATTTCTTAAAAGTGGACCACATTGACGTAAGTGTCAGCCGGTGGTGACAGGAACACGCAGGTGAAACCGGCCACTTCTTCATGTAACATCGAAACTAATTGCAGGAACACACAGCAATGTAATGGGTCACGTGATTCGCCTCTGACTGAATGCACCATATATTTTGCGACTGAAAAGGTCTACTCATTTACGGTTGTGATTTTGTCCTCTTCGGCTGCCATAATAGGTCATGTATAGAAAAGTAGTTTCAAATATATTTTTCAACTGCATCCGATGTTTCTCTCTCCACTGGACGGAGGCAGCCGCGGATGCTCAGACTGAGGTGAAACTTGGCGGATAAAAGTTTATTAAGGGCTCGATATTAACTCATAAAATTGCCTCTTGCAAACGATGAAGAGAACTTCTTACATAATATTGCTAGTATCATTGCTATTCTAACAAAGATAGCCGCCTCTGTCGTAGATTTCAGGATGTTTGGATCAAGCAACATATTCGAGATGGAGGTCGAACTCTCTACATTCATCAACAACATTTACTTTTTTTTGAGAGCGAATAAAGAAGGTGTAAATGCGTCTCCGTGTACAATCTACCGGCGGATTGAAAATCATTTTGGAAGTTCCTCCGATCAGAATACGCATGACATAATTCAGACATAGTGTGTTTATAACCTCCAATAGGAATACAGTGGATGCGCGCCAGTACAAACCCCTTCTCCTTTTTCTCCAAATTTTCCAGCTTATGACGATTTTAAAAGCTAACAGAAGAAAGAATTAGAGTTTTTTTTTTTTTGTTACAACGCCCAATAGAATAAGAACGGACATTTCTTCGTTTAATAAAATAAAAAACAAGCAAAGGAAACGAGAAAGCAACAAGTGTAGAAGAAAATGTTGAACAATGAACACAAGAAGGGAGTGAGAACAAAACTGTAAGTTTCCTACATGACGTTTTGGCCGAGTTATAACATCTGATAAAAATTTGTGAACATTCACTAACCCGCAAACTTTCAGAAAATTTAGGACGACTGAAGAAATTCAAAGAGTTCAAGTCTCAAGTCCCGGTATGTAAAGTACTGCCTTCGTTACCGATGTTTGAGTCCACATTAGTGCAAAACGTTTGAGAGGTGGATAATCTCCCGACTACCAAAGTGAGTATTGTCCAGATTAACAATGTCCGAGATCAAATACATTTAACCGGCCCATCGTAGTGGCTCCAGCTTAAGCAGAGAAAACGATTATAAGAATGTATTGGTAATCGGACAGAGCCAAATAACAGATAATAGCAGAAATATTTTTGTAAAAAGTTGTAATTTTAACATAGACCGTCTATGGAGTTCCTAAAATGCAGAAAATTCAAGATGTTCACCCCTTCATTGTATGTTAAAAGTTTAACCTCAAATCGCAAACGGAGATCGCGCTTGCCACGAGTGTGTTCAGGAACCTTAATTTTGTCACTGTCATAATTGTTGCGCGACTGCTGGGGGACTTGAACATTTATTTCATGGCGTCCATATTCTTTCTGAGATCGCTGCCTGGGTTTTGTACCCCGTGGATGACACATGGAACAAAGAGGAGGCGTATCATTACGGGAATTGAAACTGCTCACAGTTTCTCTGGACACTACGACAATTTCTTTCGAAACATTTTCAGAACATGAAACCAAATTTTCACATATCACAATGAATGATACCAGAATCATTTGCACGAAAGCGGGACACGTACCGTGCTTAGATTATATGATTTATTTGGCAGTAGCTTTGAATAGAACACCTAATATTTCTGGAAGGACAGACATACCTAAAGGCTATTTCCACATTTAGTTCAATACCAAAGTAAATCAACACATCGTGCTCCCGCGTATTTTGCCTCAAGTGCACTAATACGACACCGACGATATGTGAACAGAATAACAGGAACCTTTGTACGTTTGGTATCACGTTCGCTCTTCATACCATTTTGAACATGTTGAAATAGTATCCATCTGATGTGAGCGTTCTACTATGCTGTTGTGGACAATTTCGATAGTTTTTTTAAAGCACGAGGTTATCTGTCTCTGGAAAGAAGTGTCCACCATTGCCAAAGCGTGTGGATATGTGTGCCAAAAGAAGTTCATGCTGGAGAACAAACTAGCCACCATACCACTAATGTAGTATCAGTCTGTCAGCCGTCGATGTGCAGCCCAAGGTTTGCGCTTTCTTTAGATAACTCGTGTGATTGTCAAAGCAAGTGAAGCGATGGCGAAGAGAAGACTGAATCTTATTCAGTAAATGGATGCGATTTAGAAAAGCCAAAGCTCGTGTATCGTGATTTGGAAGCTAGCTATACAGAGCCAAGTATGTAACTTTCGATTATTATTTTAGTATGAATTAACGGCGATGAAAATAACAGGATTTCAACATTTCACATCTTATCTATTGGAATGCAATTTTAAAGAATTGAAGTTCAGTATTTTTTTTTTTACTTCTGTTGTAAATTTGAAAATTATATATCACTAAGATAAAAGAATAACCCTGTGGCCTAATTGCCACTTCAAATCTTTTGTGTCTCCGTTTTTCTTGGTGAAATATATTGCATTATTTAAACCTTTGGTATTCAGAACTTGCTAACAACGTGACTGATATTTGTCAGTTGTAAATCTGTCTCAGCTTGCACCAGGAAGAATCGCCGTAACCACTTGTAATACCACAATTCCCTTTCTAATCTTAACTCGTCCAATGCGGACACATTCAGTCATAAATAATGACGTACGCAGATCGCTGGATTACTTATTCAACCTCACATAACGAAATATAACATCTGATGCTCCTTAAAAGGTGTGTTAAAAATAAATTGCGGAGCGGAATGTTGCAATTGACCTTCTATGGCTGCCAGAGAATTGGACTGACTGTTTTAGGATACATCAGTCGATGAAGATTACATCGTGCTGAGGCAGTATATCTAACCGGGCACGATATTGCTAAATTTTGGTGATCATTCGAAAAGGACTTTTCTTTCGTTTTATCTTTTTTTACTAACCCCCTTACCACCAACACCACCACCCACGCAGCTCTATCAGCTGAAACAAAAGTGAACACTTAAAACAAATTATATCTTTTCTATGCTAATTGATTAAAAGGAAGTCTTTGTCTCAGAGTGAATCATTTGGCAACCCTTTGTAGATAACTAGGCTGATATAGAAAGGGGTATCAGAGTAAACGTTGGTATCCATTCAGTAGAGATGATAAAGAAGAGAGTACCTTGTTACAGCAAGGTGGGTGGCAAT
>JAECUM010047129.1:0-15855 GCA_016617855.1 Megalonaias nervosa
TGAGAGTACAATACCTATAGTCTGTTTCTTTCCTGTATTCTTTGTTCTATTTTGATACCATATCAGTATCCGTAATTTATTTTAAATATGTTGTAATGAACATTTTAACTGTAAGACAGAGAGAGAGTTGACTGCAGAAATTTGATGTTGCGATTGTATTTGTATTACGCTTGGTGGACATATGCACAAAATCATCCAATGTTATTACTTTTAAAACATTTTTCACATTTTTCATAAGTTCATTAGAAGTATTAAACTAATAGTGATTCCTTTCCTATTAATGTCCAAATTCTATCTTTAAAGAAGAATAAATCTGGGAATAATACACTTGCCAAATTTTGTCAAGGGTAGATTTATATTTATAATTATATTTGAAACTCTTAGAAAATCTCTGTTGCGGTAAGTTATCACTGACTTCTTTTTTGCAATTATTTTAATTAAACTTAGATAAGGACCAGGTGGCATAATTATGACAGCCGACTAATATCATGTAATCAAGAGCTTAGAATTTAAAATAGACTATCATGCTCCCTTGGCGTGTTAATAAAGTTTGCTGCTAAAACAAAACAACAGATGCATGGGGGAGCATCTGTTTCCCCTGTACCATTCATATTTCACAAAAGTATGCAAAAATTACTAAAGTGTTGATGTAAGGGATATTAATTATTGCTTGGTATTCAAATTAATATGCAGACAAATATGTAATTCATAAACAGATTATAAATTGACTAGAGGCTACATCAAGGGCTACTGAAGTCAAGACATTTATATTTTTTTCTTCTATTAAGATTGAAACCTGTGTGTGTGTGTGTGTGTGTGTTAGTGTTATATGCCATGAAAGTATAAGGATAAAAGTACATAAAGAGCACATGTCATTTCCAGTTTAGGTAACAAACCAATATATTTGGTGAAGAAGCAAACATATTGTTCCCTGTTATTGCCTCCTAATCACAGCATTCAATAATATTAAACAATCATTCAAATAATTCAATAACATTAAACATCGTTCAATCAAGTTAAACAATATTTCATGTAGGAACATTTTTTTAATTTTATGGTTAAGTACCATTTTTTGACAATGTAATGTAGGCATAGTATTCAGGTGACGTATAAGTTAGATATATTTTTTTGTCTCTCTTTGGCTATGATGGATCCATATGGAATAATTTCTGAAATAAAATTTTACTTACAGAGCTTTATAACCCTAAAATAATACAAATGCATATTGCAAAATTTTAAACTGAGTGAATAGTTCTTGATAAAGCAGTATCTTTGATAAGTAAATGGAAAATGTGACTACTTTTCATGCATATTTTTATAGTCTTTTGACACCTGTAACAGACAAGTGAACTCAAAACTGATGTCAGAAATAAATGTTAACAATCTTATATGTGCAGTATACATCAAATAAGGACATTTGGAGAGGGGGGCAGAAAATGATCCTTATTCAACATAGTCCTTTCACTGAGATTTTGCCAAAATTTCTGAAAATATAGTGATATCTTGTGATTGTAATATCACTGACATCTCAATAAAAAATATCAATAAGAAATATTACTTAGCTGAAATAAAAAACAAACCTTTATTCTATTTTAATATAATTTATTTTTCATTTCTTGAACAACCTAAATGAGTTTCAGCAACATTTATATTTCATGTTTCTGATAGCTGTAATTTTATTGTTCATTTTGGGAACAATAACTTCTTTCCACAACTTTCCTCGTTATTTTCCCTCTTCTAAGTGTTTCTGTGTGTGTGTGTGTGTGTGTGTGTGTGTGTGTGTGTGTGTGTGTGTGTCAAACAAGATTATTTTCTTGCTTTCCATTTTAAAGCAGAATTTTGCTTTTCTCTTGACCTGAATCTGATTTTCCTCGATATGGGGCATTTTTTTATGACATCTCCAAAACTGCTTTTCTTTTTTTAAAAAATGCTCTGTCCAGTCCAATTCCGTAATCATCCTTTTAATAAGTATTTGTTCTGTACAGTATTTGTTCAGATGATTGCTGTAAAGAGCTTTCTGATCGGTCAAAAGTTGGTACTTGCCCAATGAATCTTCACATTATGAAAACTGATGGGAAAATGAGCATTCTTGCCAAACTTGGCTTTTCGAATTTTCGAGTGGGATAAGAGTTTGAATAACCATTTGAAAAATGTGTGTCAATGAGAATAACTTGAATGCAAAGTCGATGGGAATGTGATTGGTCAATCTGTATGAAAACTGAACACAAGGACCAGCATTCTGCGATTTGTGCCATAAAGATCTGAACTACAATTAACAGCTTTACAGTAGTGGCTAACATGCTAAGTATGGAAAGGAATTGAACTAGGATCATTTTGAAGTTATATAACTCCAAACTGATTCACTTCCAGAATTTAAGGAGGGTTAACATATAGATCCATGTGGGAAATTGTTGATATTGTTGCCAGATACCCATGTCTATTAAAGATAGTCATATCTTTGCAGATTTTTTTGGCACACAAGTAGGACCATCCTTCAAGTATCCTGAGTGGTATTATTGTTTATATTATCAATATATTCTAGTTGTGTTAGAATTCAGAGTAAAATAAGAGTAATTATATCATGATAAACTTTATATGTCATGGCTGCTTATGGAACAAGGACTCATTCAAGAGACCACAACAGCATCACAGTTTGTACATTCAAAAGTCAAGTCTGCAGTACAACTCCCATTAGTCCTACATGTAAGATCTCGACGCTGATATTTATGTTTTGGGCTTCAGGGTCTTACTGCCTAACTAACAGCACTGTGTAGTGTGTTTTGATGTCAACTAACATTGTAATGAAAGTCAAATTTTCAGGAATATCTCACACAACTGGCAACCAATAATGATGCTTTTCTACAAAGTAAAGTCATAATGTTATAGTCAGACTTTACTTACTCTGATGTCTTTTCTCTAATAAATTTAAGTTCTCACAAAAGAAATGGACCTGTTTTCATGTTTCAATGGCCTACATTTAAGTTGGCTGGAAAGCGATGAAAGCCGGGAATGGCAAAAACGGGTTAAGTTGAAATACTGTTCTTTAACAAAACGAATAAAAATATATTATGCCTATTTGAATTGTAAGCAACATTTCATTTCATTCAAGAAATATATCCCGCACATGAACCTACTTGAACATACTTCAGCATACCTCGACTACCATCACATTTCAACAAATTCAAATGTATGTCAATGGAACATGAAAATGCGTCCATCTGCTAGTGTCAGATTTTGATTCAATCAGGATAAAAACAGCACAGTAAGTATATTAATTACATATCAATTTGTGGAAGAGTGTCCATATGGACTGCCAAGTGTGTGAGATATTCCTGAAACTCTGACTACTCTTTCCAATGTCAACTGACATCAGAACACACTATACAAGGCCATTATTTGGGTAGCAAGACATAGCACTAAAACAAAAATAACATGATACATCTTACATATAGGACTAAACTCCCATATGATATCTATGAGCAAGGTATTTTGAAAAATGCATTTTCAAGCTGTAATATTAACTTCCTTGGATTTATCATGGTCTCATTATCACATATTTATATTTTTTCTCCACATAAACCCTAAGATATTAAACCATGAGCTTTTCAGAATTTGAAATCTAAAAACAACTGGTTGTCAAAATGTTCAACTTTTGGAGTGTTTTCCTCAACAAACGGGAATTTGCAAAAATTAAAAAATTTCAAATATTTTTTACAATACCATAAACTAAATAAATATTAAGATATTAATGAATTTATACAAGTAAATAAAAAAAGACATTTAAAACATGTATTCAAATTTTTTCCTATGTATGGCAAATGGAGTAAATTGCTTCTGATTGTGCATTAGGATTCACATTGCTTTGATTTACTCCAAAATGTAAGCACAATCCGGGTGAATCAAAAATGCAAACTACACGTTACTCTCCACTGATTTGATTTTATGGATATATCTTACTAAACACTGAGTAGCAAATAAAAAACTAAGACTGTACTTAATGACACTTCATCAAGATGGCAAAGGGTTAAGTTGTATTTATAACAATGTAGGTTGGTGCTGAAAAATTGCCAAAGTAGCAGTCCAGATTGTAAGCTGGCGATTAGTCCTATTAAAATTACATATCTGGTGTCTGAAAAGTTAAGAATTTGCCATATGGTGTGCCCATTTTAGTCAAAAAGTTGATATAAATTTGCAGTGTAACATTTTCGAGCTTTGAGAATGATTTCACTAAGTATCATTACTACTTCCATCATGCTGGCAGTGCATCTTTCGGTTTGGATTACGTGTCTGACCTACTTAATTCAAAACTCCATTTCAGGCAATGCGCATCAGCTAAAATTTTCAAAAATATCTTTAAAAATAGTAAAATTGTTGCTCTTTCCAGGAATGTATGTGCAGAGTGCATATTTGGCTGAATAAGAGGATAAAATGCAATCTGAATATTTTGTAGTGCCTTTACTCACCTTAAAACGTGCACTAAAATTAAAATAATGCCAGATATGCAAGATTTGGGGTTTTTTACTTAACATAAAAGCCAATAATTCCATTCAAGACATAATATCACTTTAACACAGGGTATGGTGCAAAAAGAGATCTGTTCTGATATCCGGGCCTAATGTTAAGTTTCAAAAGCACACTAGAGTTATCCACTCCTTGCTTGTGCATATAGCATATCTCTTGGATGTCATATAATTATAACAGCTGTATAATTTTGTTCTCACCAAAATTTCAATGAAAGTTTTGGCCAAAGTTTTTGTGAAATCTCACCAGAATTTTAAAGACAGTTTTGGTCAAAATTTTTGTGAAATCTCAAATATTTCAGTGAAATTTTAGTGAGTTCTCACCAAAATTTAAAAGAAAATTTTGGTCAAAATATTTTTGAAATCTCATCCAAATTTAAGTGAAATGAAAAAGATTTAAATGATGTTGTCACAGAACAGGGTTTGTATGCAAGAAAGAAAATGAGGACAAGAAAAACCTAAGTCTTCTTTGATAATGTCTGTCAAAATAAAATTTATGATCCATTTTAAAAATTATTGTGTTTATCATTGATTCCCAATAATTTCGAAGCATCATTAGGTTGCTTAATAGAAATCTGAAGCAGATTTTGTATTGGATGATTTTTATGTGGACATAAGACGGCCTTTATTTACATGGAAACCTTAGGCTGATTTTTTCAGGTGGATTTTTATTTCAGGCAGAATCTTAGATGGATTTTTTGTTAAAGGGGAATGTTAGGAAAACTAATTTGTATATTTTGCCTAAAATTCCGCCAGAAATCCACATAAAGTTCACTTGAAATTCACCTAAGGTTCTTTAAGTTTATGGTTTAGGCAGAAAATGCTTAAAAATCTGTATGAAATCCACCTCAAGTCTGCCTGGAAAATGTTCCACAGGATATCAGGCAGATTTTTATTTCAGGTGGAAATCTTAGATGATTCTTTTTATTTAAGTGGAATCTTAGAACAACTAATCTGCATATTTCACCTAAAATTCCACCCTGAATCCACTTGAATTCTATTTGAAATTCGCCTAAGCTCCCTTAATATGAGCAGTTATGATTTAGACTGAAAATGCTTAAAAAAAACTTGTCTGAAATCTGCCTTAAGTCTGCCTGGAAAATTTTGTATGGGTTAGTGCAAACTAAAGGAAACAATGCTAATCCATGTCTGACTGTCTTTTACAGGAGTCCTGAAACACAAGAGGACATCCTGAACTAACGGAAAAATTACAAGTCATTAGTGGCTAAAACCATCAACTGACCATCACTTTGGACTTGCTTACTGACCAGTCATGTGACCTATGAATCATCATGTGGAGTCCCTTAGGGTACAAAGGGTTCAATGAAATAAATGTTTTCTAAGGTTCAACACTCACCTATGCTGACATAATGATCAGCGTAACAATAGAACTGATCAAAGGTATTTGACACATTGTCTTGTCAGCAATGTAGTTTTTTTTTATAAGTGTTAGTCTTGAGAAATAGCCATTTAACATGACATACCCATACAAGCAATCAATTTCCTTAGGACTGATCACATAAGTAACTTCACAGAAGACCATAAATTGTATAAATTAAAAAAAAAATTTGAAAATCTTTTATGACACCAAGGATGTTCAATCGGTTTGTGAAAATAAATGATATCTAACACTGTTCTAATATTTGTCCTTCTGTGTTTACAGCTATAAAAATAAAATAACAGAATTTTCTTACTCAAATACAATAATCATTCAAAAATAGGACACTGTCATTATTTTTAATCTAAGTTTTGTACAAATTTTATATTTAGCAAGACATTTATGTCAAGAATTAAATTTAAGAATCATTATTTATTTGCTAAAGACTACATGTAGCTAATTCAGCACTTAACAACAACAGTTTACATAAAGAAAACAATAAATATACTGTTTCCTCCATTTCATTTGTCAGTCCTAAATATTTTACACTGAGGTGTTCAGTAAATGAGCAATATTTACAAATAATAACATGAAACAATCAAAATCTTTCCAAGAGTAAGTTTTCTATACAGGAAGATAGTTAAAATTATGCACTCAGGACAGACTTGAAATGCAGGATGCTCTGAGGCTTTGCCCCTGGGCCTCCACCTAGGGTTAATGCGTCCCACAGATCCCACACATACTTTGTTCACAGAGTTCACCACCCCACACATATATATGAAGCTTGGTAAATGAATATCAAACTTCCACCCAGATTCCTCGGTGAGAAAATGAACTACTTTTACCCTTTTCACATAATTTTTCATACCAACAGCTGATGAATTACATTTTTTTAATTTCCAGTCAGTAATTTTGGATGACCTATATTTACTAACAAAACAAACAGAGTGTATACAGACTGAAGGAGGGCATAATTTAATCCAATGGATCTGAACTGTGTTCTATACCATATCCACACGCATACTTGTGTGTATCTGTATCTAATAATTATCCCATTTTAATGAGACTGGCAATAACAATTCCTGATCCCCAATTAGCCTATTATAAGGGGGGGGTGTGTACGTGATTTGGATTTTTAACGTAGCTTTAACAATTTCTCAGTCATATCGCTATGAGATCTGCAGTGTGGCAGTTTATAGTGATGTCTAGCACTGGAGCATCATGCCGCAGACATGTAGCATGATGTCCCACCCAGTCACATCCTGACACCAGGCCAACCAGTCCTAACCCTAACCTCTTAATGCTGAACACCAAGCGAGGCAGTTGTTATTACCATTTTTGTAAGTCTTTGGTATGAGTCAGCCGGGGACTGAACCCATGACCTCCCGCATCCAAGGCGGACACTCTAACCACTAGGCCACCAAAGCGGTGCCTGTTATAAGGAATAAATAACCAAAATAAATAAGTTTAAAAACAAAGTCTTACTGCCATTTTTCAAATAGTAGGACACAGATTGCTAGAGCAATAAATAAGGGAATTTTTTATCTTGCAAAATATGTAAAGTTAACAAAGTGATTGTGGATAGAATTAGGGATCCATGGATATGTCTTCCATTCTTAGAATCTGTAATATACTGGACCTGGAATAGTTATCCCTTTCAGTGACAGATGTCAATAGCACCATCTGTTGTCATCATGTCCCATAATGACAAAATATGGCACTGATTGCATTGTTCCGCCTTTCATTATGCTGATATTTTTACTTGCAACTTTCTCCATGATACAAAGTAACTTCTGTGATGTATTTTTATTGTTTTGGTGATTAAAATACATCAAATGAATTATCAACATGCTGAGAGGATATTCAGAGATGGAATGATACAAACATAGATTGTTAACATGTGCAATATATACACATGTACATATAAACACTCACACGAATGCTGAAACTATGAAATTACAATATTCCAATATCACATGTATCAATTTAGAAAGAAATATTGGCATTTGCAAAGATGCAACCCAAAATGAACATCCTACACACAAAGAAAATGCAGAATAGGATATACATCATATATTAATAGAAAACATACACATAAAATTATTGCAGTGATCCCCCTTCACAGTGTACACACAGTGTGTGCAAGACTATACATTTCTTTCAAGGAATTATTTATATTTCTTGTTCTACAGGTATTAAAAGTTTAGACATTATTATTATGTTGCTGCAGTAAGCAATTTTCATTATCTGTCAGGTCCCAATCTTTATTAATATCATTATTCGGACAGCTTAAGAAATCCTTGAGGCCAAAGTAGATTTAAATATGACTTGAATAATCAAGTGCAAGAATCCTTAGGGCTTCTGGGGATGTATGTTAGCATATAAATGGTAGCATCGTATGTTGTGTATAAATTTATATACTTTAGTTCAATTTCTGTATCATGATACACTACTGCCAGAGTAAATACTGTAATTGATGCATAAACCACCTCAATTCATGTCTGACTTTGACCTTGGATATTTTCAGCCCAAAGTCGTTTCTTTCTTGCCCCATGTGCAAGCCTGTAGCAAGATCGGGCCTTGGTGTGTGGTCTAGAACTAAAACTTCTCTGCTGAAACCATCGCCATTTTATTAATTGAATGTGATCTTGATTTCTGACCTTTAGACATTAAAATCTATAAGTGTGATCATTCTTACTCTAAGTACTAGCCATCCATAAAGTTTGGTAAAGGTACTATGGAATGAAAATTATTATACAGACTCAATTTTTCTTGAGTTACAATTACATTGACCTCTAATCCTTCTATCCCAAAATAAAATTGCTTCTTCTTTACCTCAAGATTAAGTCCTTCACAAAATTTGGTCGGGTAGTCATCATTTAGAATTCGAGTTTGTATATGAATACCACTTTCCTTCTTTTACTAGTCACTGTGACTTAACCGTATATAGTTCAACCTCAAAATAATAGGCTTCCTCCTTAACTCAAGTAAGTCTGGGATACAAAAGTCATGTTACTGTGCAAAAACCATTTTTTTCTTATTTCAATCACACTGATCCTGATCATAAACCTTTTAGCCTTAAATTTGATCGACTGCTTCATTACTTTATCTGTAAGTCATCCAAAACATTTGGTAAAGGTAGATAGTGCAAAATCAAAGTCAGTGCACAGACATAAAAAAGGTAACAGATGGCTGGACAGATGGACAAGGAAATGTCATATCAATATATGTAACAACCTTCAGCTAGAATATGAAACAATTCCAAGTCTGTTTATGCTGCCATGATTTATTTTTCTGTCTGAACCCAATGATGTGGTTACCTACTTCTGTATTACTGCTAACCAATTTTAAAGGTGAAACTATACATGCACAGTGAATATCCCATATACATGTTAGAAAGATATGTCTATCACAATTTTATAGATAAAAGTTGTAGAGTTTAGCCAGTAACATTTTGTCATATTTAAAGTACCGAAAAGCAAAATAAATACTTACATATCCTTATGAGTACATGAGTATGACAATTAATTCATAAGAACAAAAACATGCTAAAAATATGTAATTTTCACTCTCTAAGCATTAACACTTGTTCACAGGTTGAATTTAAAGGGTTGCATAATAATTTTGACTTATAAATAAGATAAAGTCATAAACCAGAATTATTTAATTTTATCTTTTTCCAGGAAAGAGATATACAAAAATATTTGCTTTTCACTTCAAATACTTATCAACATCAAGCACACATAAGTAAATTTTGTGAAAACTGTGAAACATAACATGACCAACAAACAAAGCAAAAGCACAATGCAAGGCTCATTCTTAATGCCAGATCATACCATAAGCTCGCTTGATCTTATTGCCAGTTGAACACCCATAAACACAAAACCATGGTGGCTATAGACATGAAGATATGTTAACTGCGTGGTAAAGTGGTCAATTCATCAAATGCCTCACCAAGCCCATGAAGGTGTCTCTGATAGTATTCAAAGCTCCAACACAGTAAACACCCTTGGAGTTGATGGCCTCAGCCTGAGCAAGGGAGGTAACTTCTACTGATCCATGCGCTTGCTTTACAGTCTTCAGCCATTCCAGACAACGACTTGTATCTTGCTACAATAAAATTTTTAATAAGCAAATAAAAGGATGAAACTTATTCATAAAATAAATTAATACATGAAGAAAATGCCATATTTCAGTAAATCTGAGAGAACAAGAGCCCTAACTGGGCCTGAGATTATTCACCAGGCAGACATCTACCAAAAACAAACAAAATTTACAAGCATAAACATTGTGTTACTCTAGTGCTTTCTTTAAAAAGTTCTTCAAATTCTATTAACCCTTTACCTACTGCCACATTTATGTATCTGCAAATACATCTTCAACCCTAATGCCACGTATATGCAGTGCTGATAACACTGTTTAGTCACCACTGGCATATTATGTGAATAATCCAGCACTACTTTAAATCCCAGTCCCAAATAGATGTGTACGTTACTATGTTAAATTAACACTGAATGGTTGAAAGTACTAAAGTTTATATATTTTTGATTATCATAACCAATGTGAGGGCTGTTTACTCAACATTTTGATAATAGTTTGAAATGCAGACAGATAAATTTGGATACAAAGGATGTGCTTTTCCTCACATCATGAAACATGTATAGTTTTGATAAACAAAGATGGATTCTGGATCAGATATCAGCATGTTTTAAGGGTTTAATGCAAGCAATATAGAAGAATTTAATGGTTCAATCTTAGAAACTGGATCATATAATGATGTTAATGCAGTCTCAACACCAGATGCAGGGGATCTTGAATAAGATGACAAGGAGGCCAAAGCTCCACTTGCACAATGGAGTGATGACATCGCAGTGTTTGATAATATCTATCTATCTATCTATCTATCTATATATATATATATATATATATATATATATATATATATATATATATATATATATATATATATATATATATATATATATATATATATATATTGATCTACATATATATGTATAGTAGATCAGTGTTACTGGTATCATCAGAGTTATTGATCTGATGCTGTCCAAATTTTGAGAAGTCATTTAATGATTATTTTATTTTTTATTAACTCTACCTTCTTCAAGTACTTACTGCCCTGCCTACTAAGCCTGATAAGCAGCCTGCCTTCTAGCTGCTGTTTGTAGGCTGAACCCCAGAGCATCATAACGGCTGCCTGAGTGAGAGCTTCTTGAGTTAGTGCATATGCTGTCTACATTTTCTATATCAATATTGTCCCATGCAAACTATGTAATTTAATGAAAACTATTATTTTAAACACTTACCAAAGTTTTGTGCCACTCATTTCCATCAACAAGCATATATAATCCTCAGGAATTAATGTTTATATTCACATATTCATAATAAAAAATATACATCAAGATATCTGTTGCATTTATAATGTATATTAGGCTACTTTGCTCATCACTATTTTGCACAACTGGAATATTTCTGCAGGAAAAAACTGCAAAAAGAAATCTATCTACCTTGCATTTTCATCTAAATTAAATGTTGGCCCTGAACCTACTGTAAAGTCATCCCCATGTAATGGTCCCATGTATTCTAACTAGAAAAGATCGTCGTGCATTACATTCTCAGATTCAGATAAATCTGAAATGTAGAGTGTCAAAATAGGACTACCCAAACCAAAATGCATGCTTACGACAAGCTGCAAGCTTACGACAAGCTATGTGAGCTTGTGCAAGCTAGTAAGGGTGCTCGCACAAGCTTGTGCAAACTTGCAAAGGGAATTTTTCAAAGTCTGCAAGCTTGCAAAATTTAAAGTTCAAGCTTGCGCAAGCTTGCAAAAGGAATTTTTCCAAGTCTGCAAGCTTACAAGCTTGCAAATTCTAAAGTTCAAGCTTGCACAAGCTTGCAAAAGGAATTTTTCCAAGTCTGCAAGCTTGCAAAATCTAAAGTACTTGATGTAAGCTTGCGCAAGCTTGCAATAATCAGTTGTGAAAGGGCAGTTCTGCATGAGATCAGTACTTCCTGAAATGTTGAATATATGTTTGTGACTAGATCATACTCAGTATAAAAAACTACACATACAAATTAAAAGCTGTTACTGGTAATCTAGTTTTTATTGATAGCATCTGATAATGCACTTGAGTTTAATAATATACATTTTCAGTGTTGCAAAATGGTAAGAACTTGAATTACTTGTACTTAGCTGATACATAAATAAAATATATTATTCCAACATTTCTCTGTTTTTAAATTAACTATGAACATTATTAATATATTTCAAAATAAACTGAATTATTTCTTGACCAAGGCAAAATATGAAATATTACTTTTTCTACAAATGACTTTTTTCTCATTTTCAAATTTGTTCAAATATTATACATGTTAGAGAAAAATTGAGCTTTTCTGCATAAAGGAAATTCTTTAAGTGATTGTACACTCAATTAGCTATGCAGTCATTTTGTCAGGGAATGGAAGAATGGGTAAAGAATTCCATTTAGTAAAATCCTGTAAAACAGTAATTGCTGATTGCAAAGTTATTTACAGACAAACTTAATACAGCAAGATATTTAATGGCAAGTACTTGTAAATCCTATTTACCGATAATGTATGCACCATCAAATATACTCTCAGTAAGTCTTGTAATATTAACTTCTGGCATTAAGTTTATGAAAGAACTGTCATATATTTGTTTCAATGACAATCTGTTGCCAGGAGAAAAAAATAATTGTCAGTTATTTACTTACTAAATAAAATTTAAAAATATATAGTTTTTGTTTTTCTTTGAGAGAGAGATGCATCCCATTCTGCCAACATTCTATAAAGAATTGAGCTTTGTGAATTTTGCTTGTTTAAAAAGAAATCAAATAAAAGCATGCAAGGTGAAGTGTGGTTTTCCACAACACAGACTTAATTTGGTATCGAGTCATTAAAGGCGGTTACTTCCCCCTGTTTACGGCCAGCAGACTGGTTTATGAACTCTGAATGTACACGTAACATATTTGAGTCGAAAGAACACAAAAACAACCATTGTAGCATCGCGTTCAAACATTAGGCGCAATTTTCAAGGTTGAACTGTCACAATTTACCTCATTAATTCAGTAAATTTCATTGCCCGCTGAACCAATATATGTGCAGTAACCGATCCTGTAACCTAAGAGATAATCTGAAATCATGGAGTTATATATCTTGGTGAGTAAACTCAAGATTGTGTTCTATTTTGCCAGTTTTCACGACTTTCGTATGGCGATAGCGTTCTGTTTCACTTTTACGATTTAAATGTCAAAAAATGACTTTGTAATGTTGCTTCGCCCAATGATTGAGATGACAACTCTGGAGATCATTATTATTTATTGCTGCACTTGCCAAACTGCAGTAATCGATGCAGTCCTCTCAGTTATCAACAATAGGGTTACGAGATTATAAAGTTAAATGCACGCTTGTGAATCTCATTTCCGTTATTCTTAGGGTCTTTTTTTTCTCTCGCATATCAAATTCAACAATTGTTTAGAGGTTGTTACATTTAATTCTTTTCATCCTCAAAGAAGATGGCTGTTATTTTATTTCAAAATGTCTTAAGGTACGTAATCAGTTTCATCGGATTTTTGTTGTTCAAAACTCTCAAGTGTCATTCATTTGACATGTGTCATAGCCCTTTCAAAATGGATGGTAAAACTAAAATTTAGGGCTCATTAAAGGATGATCTTGAATAACACTTACTGATATTTCTTGGACTTGTTAAGTGATTTTGGTATGATAAACTAAAAATGAAATGCTTTTGCCAATGAGGTAAATACTCATTTTTTTTTTCCTGATTACATAGTACATGTTGCTGTAATCCATCTCAGTGGATGATACCTGCATCACACCAGAAGCAGAGGAGGATGCAGAATTTTATTCTGAGGATTTTGTTTAGCAGAGGTGATTCAGAGTAATTCAAATGGCAAACATTCTTGTTTTCACCTAATAGTTTATCATTGTGACAGATGAGAGGGAATCTAACTATTTGACACCATCATCCCCCAAATGGATTTCTACATGGAAGTAAATTAGTATAACATTTCCAAAGCAATACATAACAAAAGTAGAGTTTGTTCACACAGATCCCATTCATATGCTCTTATTTTTATCTGATTAAATATTATTAAATGATTTGATGACTTCATTCTTTTTTTTATTGTGACAGTAAGATCTCATTCTAATTGATGTTCACCATATATTAACATTTTTCATTTTAATATTTGATATTACATACTTTTCGCACATCAAGAGGTAGAAAAATGGAGGTATGTGACCAGGTATGTGATCAAATAATTCAATCGATGCCATATTAGTTCTTCTGATGCAACTAGTTAGGTCAGCTTTGTTTGCAAGCTTCTAATCAGTAAGCCTGCACAAGCTTGTAATTGGTAAGCTTGTAATTAGTAAGCTTGCGGGGTTTCAAGTCTGAGCTTGCAGCAAGCTCACACAAGCTTGCCAATTGCAACCTTACCATTTACAAGCTTGCGCAAGCTTCCCTATTACAAGCTTGCGGCAAGCTTAGATTTGAAACCGCGGTTAGCTTGCGCAAGCTTACCAACTGCAAGCTTCCCTATTACTAGCTTGCGCAAGCTTCCCTATTACTAGCTTGCGCAAGCTAGTAGTAGGGAAGCTTGCAATTGGTAAGCTTGCGCAAGCTAGCCACGGTTTCAAATCTAAGCTTGCCGCAAGCTTACATAACAAGCTTGCAGCAAGCTTGCTGCAACCTTAAAAATAAGCTTGCGATTTTGGTTTGGGTAATACTAATATCCAATCCTTCATCTTTAATCGGATCATTAAAGGCAACGTCATTTGCAATGTCATCAATTTCAAATCCTTCACAACTTTCACTGGAATCATTGTCAGAATACATGAATGTTGCCATTTTGTTTCACTTTGACAATTGACCTTGTTTTCAAAGGAAATTCCAGCTTGTATGCTGTAAAACTACTAACAGAACACTTTCATCATTTTATGTAAGGATTATTATCATTGACTAAATATTGTTAAAAATACCAGATGTTTGCGATTTCATCCAATGCAAAGCTTCAATATGAAACATTTATATGCGTCTTTGGGGTTTCCCAACCCTTGGATGGAAATGCATGTACGAGCCAGCTGGGAGAGAGAGAGTATTATTAGCAGTTTGTATATGCTTCTCTGGAGTTACAAGACTATTTTTAGCATTGCATATATGCATTAGCAGAAGGTAAAGAGTTAAAACAGCCAAAATGGGTGCAGATCTGCTTCATTTGGACAAAGTTTATGGTGTGGATCTTGCCCATCGAAGACATTTATAACGCAAGCCCATATTTCACGTTTCATCAAAATCAGATCAGAAATCTGACTTACAGAGTGACAATAAGCATCATGCTGCAACAAGTCACAAGCTTCGTGACATCTTTTTCTACATCATATATCCATAGACATGATGGTAAACTAATAAAGTCTATTTCTGAATAGTCATTATAGAATTTTATGCAAAATTTGGAAAATCCTTCACACCCATAAAACCTGACTTGGATGATATTTATGGCTGAAGGGTAAAGATCTGCAGAAAATTATTTCATTATACACCAATTTTCTACCCGAGAATGAGCCATTATTTTCCCATCAAATCCCAAAAGTAGGAAAACTACACTGTCATTTTTCTGATTCAGTATTACCATACTTTCAAATGAGGCTGGAACTAATTTTTCCTCAAGGTTTCTTGGTTAAAACTGAACAAGTGTGAATTAGTATGACATAGCCTTACTTGACATACAAATGGAAATAATTAGTGTTCTCTTTCACAAATCTGTCATCAAGTTCCTACATTCTGTTCAATCCTGCTGTATACAACTGTCAAAATAATGCTGTCCATGCATACCATGTCCCCATCATATCCTCTTACAATGTACTTGTTTTGCTAGTACTTCCTGTTTGTCATGCAGG
>JAECUM010047130.1:0-19765 GCA_016617855.1 Megalonaias nervosa
TGTCTATAAAATTTTTGAATTTTTGTGCAGGAAGGAGGTCCATGGGGGTAACACCATGAGTTACCGCACTGGGTGACACCAACCCTAGTGAAGCCACTGCCTAAATTGCATGATATGGCTATACCATTATCAGTGTCTCCCATAAGTAATATCTGTGCAATGTTGTTTATGTTCTTTTTAGTAATTATATGCATATATCATGACCTTCTGTGAGGCAATGTTGTGGTTTTTTTTTTTTTTTGTACCCTTGTATTTCTTTGATTCATGTGTTTGCTGAAATACTTTATTTTTTAAATGACAAGAATCATGTCGACATGCTTTCACTGATAAAGAGCTCTAAACAGCTCGTCTTAAAACAAAGCAGAAAACTTTGGCCTGGGTGGTTGGGTGGATGGGTGGGGTATTGGATATTTAAAATCCAGGGGAGATAAACTACCTCGTTCTTCATGTAATTTTATGCATTATTGTAACCTAGGACACAGTAAAGGCGGAATAAAAGGACTTGTCTTCACTCCTGGGCAGTTTTTATATACAAACGGTTTATTTATTTTACTCTGCTTAACATGGTATTAGTGTATACAAGGGAAATTGAAACTGAATAATTTATGTTCATGTCTGTATTAGCTTGCAGGATAACAACTAAGTTATGTTAGCATAATGATCGCTTGAAAACCATGGCTAAAATGTCACGTCTGTCTAGGCAGTAATGTACAGTTTGATGGTAATGTACAGTTTCATGGCAATGTACAGTTTCATGGCTCTGAATTACTATACGTATTTTGTCCTAAGTAAAATCAAAAAGAAATCTTGTAGTTCTTGGGTATATAGGTGCGTCCATGTAAGTGTGCATGTATGTATGTATGTATGTATGTATGTATGTATGTATAAATGTATGGTTTGGATGTATGTATGTATGTATGTATGTATGTATGTATGTATGTATGTAGGCCTATGTAGCTAGGAGAGAGAGAGAGAGTCTACAGTTAAGTTTGATTAACTTTAGCTTATAGCTGCCGCTCGCAAATCGAAGAAGCTACCAAATTACCGTATAAAACATTTAAAATATTTATTTCATCTATGTCATGCGTGCCCATCATTATAAAATGACTGTTGGCGACTGTTATTTTTTTTCATACTGCTTTAATGATTTTAAAAAATTACCTTGTTTTGTTTTTGTTTTAACGGCACATTAAACATATGAATGATCATATGATGGAGGGGAAATGGGGCCAAGTGTTTTTCCTATGGACACACTGAGCCAAGGCGGGTATTAAACCCGTGATTCTTGGATTACTAGTCCAGTGCTTTACCAACTGAGCTACCTCGGATTCCCTTTTCTTTAACGTACCAAAAGATCCGCGATGCCAGAACGGTTTACGAAGGTACTGTCATCAGTCCAAATGAAAGACAACATTATTAATATGTCCACTCTTACCTATGTCCACGTCGCGTGTACGTATTGTAAAAAATGATCAACTCGACAACAATGAACAAACATTTAGTAATAACGATGACATGACTGATAAATAACCTGACCGAATTTGGAGATAATGTTTTTAGCAACGCGAGATAGTCGGCACAAAAGCTGGACATGTTGTCTGGAGCGGTACATATTATATTTATTGTCGACAATGCATGAAACTTTTTTTTTTCTATCACAACTTCTTCAGATGACGCTATGAGATAGTGCGCACTCCTTGTTCCCAGTATCATTTCAGAATATGCCCTAGTTAATAAAAGAGTAAGCAACCATCCATATCGTTCTCCTTGGGATTAGCCGTGACTGGATAGACTTAAAAAAGGCAAAAATTGAATATATATATATGTGTGTGTGTGTGTGTGTGTGTGTGTGTGTGTGTGATTTGGATTTTTAACGTGCCTTTAACAATTTTTCAGTCATACCGCTACGATGTCTGCAGTGTGACAGTTTATAGTGATGTCTAGCACCGGGGCAGATA
The DNA here is from genome assembly GCA_016617855.1 of Megalonaias nervosa. Classification (NCBI taxonomy): domain Eukaryota; kingdom Metazoa; phylum Mollusca; class Bivalvia; order Unionida; family Unionidae; genus Megalonaias; species Megalonaias nervosa. The sequence goes on from JAECUM010047130.1 coordinate 1,959, forward strand.
TGGAACATCATGTCCCACCCAGTCACATTATCCTGACACCAGGCCGGCCAGCCCTAACACTAACCTCTTAATGCTGAGCGCCAGGCGAGGCTGCTGCTAGTACCATTTTTATGTTTTTGGTATGACTCGGCCAGGGTTCGAACCCGCGACCTCCCGCATCCGAGACGGACGCTCAAACCACCAGGCCACCGGAGCGGTCATAAATTGAAATAATGATATCTTATTGCAAATACATTTTAAAGCAAGAGATATATCATATATCCTTAAATTAAGACCACTCGTCTTTTCAACTTCTAAATTAACGTAATGTCATCGAATGCATTTGATCTGATGTAATTTAGGACTACAGAATTGGTCTGAACGTGACGTTTCTCTGTCGCGTAAAAACAGAATGCATCCCTTCCACAGCAACAACGGTGTGATTGTACAGTATGTATTCTGTGTTCAACAGCAACTAAAAGTAAGCCACTGCATTTTTTGCTGTCTTACAGATTCTATGAACAGATTCCGTTTGTTGTGGGGTTTTTTATTATTATTTTTCGGTGTCGCAGAACATTGACATAGCGTATTTGGGATGCTCCGAGGGCAGTGTCCAAACACACACACACCTTCATGGTAGCGAGTCGGAGTATACATAACCACTGAGCCATCGCGGTCGTCTGTCCGTCTGCAACATTTTCTAAGCTCGTTCAATCATAAATCGCACAACGAAGTCGATTCTTTCATTTTTTTTTTAGTTTTGGAGGTGGGATATATGATTTCAAAAGAACACCGCACAACGTATATATTGCAATGCACTGTAACTGTTGGCAGTGTCTAGATTGCATTATGGGAATTGCTTGAAAGGTCTATATAATTAACAAATTCCCGCTAAAACAAACGATCTACTTTTTCTTAGCTTCTAAAAAATAAAACTGACCAAGTTAAACATCTTCAGATAGACGTTTGAATTGATTCCTTAAACAGATAAAACTTGAGTTGCTTATCCTTAACAATGGTAAATCGGGAGGGGGTCGGGTAAAGCATTCCCCTCCCCACCCCCATTCAAATGAGCGCGAAAACAATTGGAACGATTCCGATAGTAAATTTGATTACAGTCATATCGTTACAATTATGCCCTGAAACGCTTAAATGCAGATGCTTCCGGGGGCTTCGAACTCTGGGATAACTGGGGTGTGTGTGTGGAATCCCTTCCTACCTTTTACCCCCACCCCCACCCTAAAAATATTCTGGATCAGCACCTGCGTAACATTAGTGACCATCATGGTATGAAGACGTACAAACGTGCTTTAAGTGCATTGATTACATTTTCTAGCATATATTTGCATTTACAGAGACTATGTACAGCTTGCGATATGGCTGTTTGCAATAGGGATTGAGGAATTATGATCAAACGATGTTTCAGGCACATAAACATTTGTAGACCATCTACTGTTTAAGAGAAAATGTAAACCAAGGCCTGACCTTACTCTATCAAGGGTTTGGATATGATCTATGCATACGCACCTGGAAGCAACATGGTCTTTTGTAAGGTAATTCTCACTATTAACCACAAGACTGTTGTTTCGTGTCCCACCATGACCATTGCTGTTTAGCTCAGTCAATAAGCCCGCTTACTACATGCAACCCAAGTTTGAATGAATACCAGCATATATATTATATCTGCCAAACTGTCGGTCATATATACACGTCTATATGAAGTATTCCGGGCCGTCAGACTACACAGTATTCCGGGCCATCAAACTACACAACTATATGAAGTATTCCCGGCCATCATACTACACAGTTATATGAAGTATTCCGGTCCGTCAGACTGCACAGCTATATGGGTATTCCGAGCCGTCAGACTACACAGTTATATGAGGTATTCCGGGCCGTCATACTTCACAGCTATAGGAGATAATCTGGGCCGTCTGACTACACAGCTACAGGAAGTATTTCGGGCCGTCTAACTATGCAGCTATATGAGGAATTCCAGACCGCATAGCTCTTTAATTGTTACTCCATTAGATACAATTTATAGCTTGAACAAAATGCTGTTATTGTTGTTGTAATTTGGATTTTTAAAGTAGCTTAACAATTTTTCAGTCATATCGCTACGATGTCTGCAGTGTGGCAGTTTATAGTGATTTCTAGCACTGGGGCATCATGCCGCAGACATGTAGCATGATGTCCCACCCAGTCACATTATCCTGACACCAGGCCGACCAGTCCTAACACTAACCTCTTAATGCTGAGCGCCAAGCGAGGCAGCTGTTAGTACCATTTTTGTAAGTCTTTGATATGACTCGGCCGGCGATCGAACCCACGACCGCCCGCATCCGAGGCGGACGCTCTAACCACTAGGCCACCGGAGCGGTTGAACAAAATGCATGTGCAAGGAATGTGCATGAATTTAAGTATGCAACTCGGTTGAATTTGACACGTCCAGCATCAAGTTTATCTAAATCTGTCTGCACCCTCCCACCTCCTCCGCCTCTGCTTATAAACGTGAGCCAGAATATCGTTGTCGATATGTACACTACTCACAACCTGTCAGGTATCTTGAGGGCGATGTCATACGGACAAATCAACTCTCTTTGGCAAGGAAGAGAGGTCAGCTTCAGTTCAAAGCATAAATCAACACAGATACTGCAAAATTTTGACATTATCCCGTGCTGTCCACACTAGCTCTGATTTCCCTAATCACCGTGCTGTGACGAACTCGTCGCTTATGACATTATACTCAAGATATTTTGACAGATACTTAAGCAGTTAACCTGCAACGGACTGGCGCCCAACATATGAAGAATCGAGCACTCCTAGCCGCTTTACAGCTTGGAACGGGGGGGGGGGGGAATCCAGCATTATGAATCATTAGTCGGGTAGTGGATACTGCAATGAACACATGACTGAGTATTTATAGGTAGCACCTAAGTAGTAGTACTAATGAAAAATCATTGTTCTCAGATTCGGAGTGGGGGTGGGGGTGTTTTTTTTTTTAGATCTAGTAATAAATCTTACTTGTAATCAAGACATAACAATATCAGAGCTTCAAAATAAATTAAATATTTATTGAATTCAGTCTCTTGCCTTTGCGTACGACACCAAATAGGACAGATGTGACTCGGCCCGTTTCGGAAGTGTCACCCGCACTCTATCTTGCGGACAATACAGTCAATTCCAATTATTTTGAGAAAATATCACATATCTAATGCAATAACTCTGATATCTTGTTTTATCTCAATTCCTTCATAAATGTGTTATAACCTTGATCAGAAATGAACTTGCAATTTTTTTTTTATTTGGAATCAGCGGCGTAGTAAGAAATTCTACCGCCACCCGGCAAAACATAATTCTGGAACGATCCGCTCCCAATTAAAAAGTAGATTTATGAGAATTTTGCCACTACCCCCGGGGAGACACTAGGTCACTAACTAGACCGTATAATAGATTTACTTAGAATGAAAATTTATTAGTTTAATGTTGCCTCAAATAATGGAACCGGCACTCATTGTTATACGCCTGTGTTTGTGCAGTTGGTTAAAAAAATGTATCTTATCAATAATAACTCTTTGTTTGTTTTGTGTCTGTCGCTAAAATAAAATATTTTATGAATCAATTGCAGAGAGCAGACAAATTTTAAACACCACGGTCTTTAAAATGATATAGGCTAATATGGGGTTTTGTTTTGTGTGTGTGTGTGCGTGTTTTTTTTTTTAATGTACACATAATGTATTCTAATACACCTTGAATCTCTCTCCCACACTGTCTCTCTCTCCCCCGTTTTGTGTGTTTGTAACGTTATTTATGGTTATGTTTGGTAACAACATTTCCCAAACGATCGCCTTGAGGGCACAACGAGTTCGGCCAAATTTGATACCCGAATTCAATAAGAAAAAGCAATAACAACACAGGAGAACAAAAGGTCTGTTTCTAAATTCCTGATTAAGTAGGCCTACTCGTTATTGGATTGTGATACTCCATGCACGGGACAGCGCGCAACTGAAACCCATGTTTACGGATAAATGTTAAAAACTCTAGGGTGGTCTAAGTTAGATTTTTTTCCTGAATTTCGGCCAGATACAATCATTCTATTTATCATTCCCTTCTGATGAAAACTATGTATATCATTCTTTTCAGAAATAAATTTATTTACAAAGATCCCCTTCAGGATGGACGTAAACAACTAAACCCTTACATCAGCATCTCAGATTAACATCCCATTCATCGCATTGTGGACTTTGATTCAAGTTACGATAAGGCAGACTCATTTTCACGATCTTTCATTTAAATCTTTCACGCAACACTTCATTTACAATGTCCAATTCTTTCAAATTCGAGCGCGATCTAGAATGCTAAGCCACCTTGAGATTTGATGCTTCGCATGGCTTCCGGCGCAGTCTTTGTTGCAACCCTCTTGTTATCTGAAAGAAGATACGAAAGGATGTCATTAAAATGCAAAGCTGGATCACTTGGTGAAATATCTCATAATGAGAGAAGTCATGCAGAAAACTGATTTGGTGAACTAACGTAACATCAAACAACATCCTATGTAAGACTGAATTCCTTGCATTGGACCATAGAGTTTGATTTTATTTTCATTGACATAGTTTATAAAAAACAAAAAAATTATGAGTTTCAGGACAAAAGAATGCCCGAATAGCTGTAATTTAACTCTCTAGATCGTAAACTTTGTATCTTGTGACATTTTCATATACATGTTTTTTTATTCACCCCTTTTGCTGCCGGGATACTTTTCTGTAAGGGCCAATCAAAGGACTATTAATGTTTACCTTTATGTGTGGGTTTCCTTTGCATGAATTGAGTCACCATATGTACTCACAAGTTTACAGACTTTCCACTCATACATTGTTGCCTCATGAATTACCTGATGAGTGCTAGGACAAAATTTACTTACTGTCCCAGACTTACTCAAAGCGTTACAAGTGTAAATATGCATTCTATAATGTTGCGCTGGGAAAGTTTACATTGGTTATTTGACCACAAATAACAAAGTCCTCCACAAGCTGTGGGACTGAACAATAGAAACTAAACTTGTCTCTTGACCAGAATCAATATATTACGGACAGTCTTCAAAGGGGTACTGTCATTAGGGTTACATGAAAGTCTCTTCTGTTAAGAGGTACATAGAGGCAGACATATTTTTTTTTTACCAAGTGTTAAATGTACATAATGTTGATTTAGGTCACGATATATTTTTGAAACCAAGGCATTTGTTACACTTTGAATGTTCCATTCAATACTAAGAGGATGAAGATGGACAGATCATGCTAAGGATTCTTTGAGTAATCGCTCACTGCAGTCATTATCTCTTTCCCCAGACAGTTCGTTTAATAGATAGCTAGCAGTTGCCATTTAGAACTTGGCACTCTTCGGGACCCCAGGTGGCCGAGTGGTCTAAAGCTTTCGCCGTCACCGATCACTACCACCTCACCTCTATATGCGTGGGCTCGAGTCTCGGGCTCGGACATTGTGGGTATGAGAGGAAGCAGTCCGTAGCTGGTTGGTGGTTCTTACCTGGATTTTTCCAGGTTCTTCCTCCACCAGTTATTATGGCCGCCATCTATAGCCTATCGTATGCTGAAAAATGGCGTTAAACTCCAAACAACAAGAACAACTTACCAGTCTTCTCCATTTGTTTTATTTTTTTTCTCTCAGTAAAATAAAATATCACTTTCGCTCTTTGTTTCCTCGGATTACGTAAAATAGTTGACCAGGACCCTGGAACAAAAACACAAACGTACATGTACATAGATCTTGCATGAGAGCTCAGTTAAAGAAAAATTGTAAAATGGGCTGATAAATTTCAATCTTATGGGAGCTTTGTTAACAGCAACCGATACTTTAAAAATAAAATTAACTGAATAGTAAAGTGAAAACAGTTTAGGAGCAATAGTTGTTCTTTGGATATGACACATAATGTTATGATGAAATATTTTTCATGTGTAGAATCGAACATTGTCATATAGTTCGTGCACTTTACATACCGGTTTATGACATTTGATATATCAACACGTTAAAGCCCCAATGCCGCCATTTTTCACAGATTTCGCTATTCTTTCAATCTAACTAAAGTTTGGAAGGAAGGATATGATTTTAAAAACACAAACAACAAAACCCTATTTCATATTAACCGTTCCTTGAAATAGTCAAGATGTAGGGTTTAAAGGACGTTCATATATTCAGTTTGGAATTAAGAATTGCCACCCCTTAATTCAGTCCCCGAAGTCGCTCGTAATTCCGTTCTTTTTCGGAGGTGCTCGTCGGTGCTACACAACGATGAGATAATTCGATAAATGTCATCAGTGACTAATCTAATAACAACATTCGCACGTGGCGGACAAATTGATTCGAGAGGGAATGAAGAGAGACATGCCCACTTTTGTTTAAGCGGATATGAGAAGAAAAACGTTCATTAGATAAAAAGTAAGACTCGGGGTGAATATTGGTGATCAGCAGGGGCGCTGGAATGAAGGGCGAACTTGTGTTTATGACAAACCCAGTTGTTGTGGACTTTAATATTAATTAGTAAGAATACAGTATGGACTTGTAAAACATAATGTACTTCAATTATGCCCTTAAAGAAAAAAATACTCGTAAATGCCTGTCCGAGTACTGCATGATATGAAACACAAAATGAAATAAGCGTATTACATAAGGATCATCTACCATATCCGACATATTGTGGTGTTGGCTTCTTATGTTTACAACGGTGACGTCATCAAATCTTGGTTTCCAGTTTTCAACTGAAATTGGTTGACCCACAGATATCGCCAATCATCATCGGATTAATTCATAAGCATGTGACAAATGGCGGGTTGTCTAGGTTCATAGGAGAAATTACATGGCTCATAATGGGATAAAACGTCAATCTTGTCTATTGTAATGGAACCCAACGATGTTTAGGACCAGTGTCTTTCAAGATTCAGTATTATTTTAGATGATTTGGCATATACGACGTTTTGCACGTAACGGCGGCATTGGGGTCTTTAACATATCCTTGCTCTGTATTCTCATCATTTCCTTACCAAGCCTTGAATATCTCTTACTAAACCACTTTATTTTAATATTACTATTAACAATACGGTGGCCGTCTTTCCAATCGGTAGCCGGATGGACACTGGGAAAAAGACGACAACTACAAAGAAAAAAGCTAAACAAAACAAAACAACGCACTGCGATGATTACGCATGTTGGAATATGACCCATTTGCCCTACATAGAATTCTTCGAATGTCAAACCAACATAAGAAAACACGCTTAACATTCTCCAAGATAAACCGAAAACGTTGAAGAACCAACAAAATCTATCATGCTGTCCACCAGGCAGTCTATATCAACGTAAGTCCCCTTAATATTCCTGTTACCACACGGTATAGATCTTGCACACCGTCCGCAGGACAAGCAAGGTTTAAATATTAATCTAAACGAATAAATAAATTCAGTTCTCTTAGGAAGTGAATGTCGTCAAAATCTGGCCTCTCGACTGACAAAAAGACATTTAACCACAGCATTCCTCCAAACCAAATAATGCATATATCCAGTTACAACCCCCACCCCAAACGTGAAACCTGGGAATCATTAGCACCATATGAATGCAAACAGGCAACAACATAACACCTTTGGATTAAGAACAAATTCTGTATTACTTAATCATCCCTTCAGATCCAACTATTGGAATCATATTTATTTTATCCTATCTAATACTGCATCTATGGTGAATGTGCGAGGTGGAATCCACGCTCTTTTCGGTGGAAACATTGTAAACAGTCTCACTGAAATATAAGTATATGGCACCTCAACAATTCTAGCTGACCTGGCCGAGTGAACTATATAGCATCACACAGGAATGTCCATCGTAGAATCGAGTGTTGAAAAATGATGTTGTTCGTCTCAAATATTCTAATGAGTGAAAGAACAGACGCTGTTCGAATTGTAGTTTGTAAAAGTAAATCTACTTCTAAATGATATTGGTGATGAAATTGTGGAATATTGATCAAATTAGCATCATGGACTATTGTTTTTCACGGCCAAGAATTGAAAAGTGCATCGTCTAATCCAGAATTAATTGAAATACACAAAATTATTTATTCTTCGTTTTATCTAGACCATTTTTCTTCTCAAAATAAAACCTATGTAATAAACATAATCTCAGAAGGGCAATGATTTAATATTGAATTTATGAAAATTGTTAAATAAATTCCAGCTTTGCTAGCAAAGGATCGCAAAGGCTGGAAATTATTCTGCTCGTTTCAAACATTCAATATTAAATCATTGACCATTTGAGATAATCTATAACAGAAATGGATTTATCTAACGTAATATCAATGGCATCATCATATGATGAAATGTTATTTAAATTTAAATTTAACTGCCCATTACGTTGTGTTATATATATATATATATATATATATATATATATATATATATATATATATATATATATATATATATATAAGTGTCTAATTGTAGCAGTATATATATATATATATATATATATATATATATATATATATATATATATATATATATATATATATATATATATATATATTTAATTTGTATTATTTGTAGGCTTTTCTTACTGATTATATGTTATAAACATTTGCATTTTGTACTTGACCTTGACCAAAATCAAGTTGTGCACCTGACCAGTGACATTAATTTCCTAAACAGCAGAATACATACCTAAAATTTACTCTGTGATTGTGAATGAAATAGTCAGATCAGTATTAATATAAACATGTTTACCTTAATTTGAGTTGCAAAATACAGTCTTTATTCTGACCTTAGGATCTTCTAGAATTAAATATTCCATCATGTGACAGAGCATTTCAGAGAATGGTGATTGCGACCAAGATCAAGTAAAGGGGTACATAACCTTGTTTATCTAAAAATTACTCATTCTTGCATTAACATCTGAAGCAGAATCAATCTTATTGTTGTTTTTAGTTTTTAATTTGCGTGGATTTGTATCTTCAAATTAGTATTCGCGGGAAATACAAAGTGCTCATCAATAATATTCTTGGACTGGAACATTAATTTGGAATTATAGTGAATTCAGACAAGGACATTCTGGATTATAGTATTATGACACATCAAAGACTCTAGCACATTAGCAAATTCGAGACTACAGGCACATCAACACATTCTATACTGGAACTTATTTGGAATACCACTGGAATTCAATTGGAACTTTATACATTCGGGCTTGTGATAGAACTTTTAGGACTGTCTGTGATTTAATAAAGAATACTGAAAGTACTTTTTAAATTTTCACTTTGTATTCAAGGGAAATAAATTATTTATTGAATTTTACAAAACTTGTTGGTTTTCGCTTCTCTCTGTCGCTTAGTTTAAGACCATGGAATCGTAACAACTGGAAAAGATCCTTTACCTAAGAGTGACTGCGGGACATACTGATTGTGATTAACAGTTATCAGGGTATTGACTTTATTCGTCAGTTGGGAGCGTTTGTAAGATTATATCCTTGTGTACAAATTCTATACACATTATCAAACCAAAGAATGCGAAAGATTCAAGCCAAAGCACAGCTGGTTTGTTTAAAAAAAATATAACATGTCTTCTAACATATAATTTTGTGTGTATAAATAAATGATGGGGAAGTTATTTACATGACGAAAAAAGTAAAAAGAAAACAACCGAACTACATAACCTAAACAATCATGGAATGGTCTAAAATTAAGTCAAACGAAACTGACTGGGTGCAATAAATTCAGTCATTCACAATTCAGTCATAGGGAAGGTCTGAGCCCATATTGTACGTATGTAAGTAATGGGATCGCCGACATGAATTTGTGAAAGTTGGTAAGGAATATACGAGAGATGGGCTATTCAAAGCTGATGGTCTAGTCAAACCTGATGGGCTATTCAATCCTGATGGTCTAGTCAAACATGATGGGCTATTCAAACCTGATAGGCTAGTCAATCCTGATGGTCTAGTCAAACATGATGGTCTAGTCAAACATGATGGGCTATTCAAACCTGATAGGCTATTCAATCCTGATGGTCTAGTCAAACATGATGGGCTATTCAAAACTGATCGAAGCAATATGAATCAAACGAAACAGATGTCCCAACTCTGTGTATCACCTTTTCGTATAAAGGTACTTGAACACTAAAAATTAAAATTAAACAAGAGTACCGCCAACTGCATATTTCCCCTCGTGTCTAATAGGCAAATATCTTCGAAGTAGTAGGAAACGTTGATTGGAGATTATTGACCAGTAGGGGTCACAATGATCATGACCTTTGGTCAATGAATGCGGTCTTGAACTGAAGCTACTGTACAAAAACCATAATTTTCTTATTAGATTTACTTTGACCTCTGACCTTGGACCCCAGAATCTATAAACTGCTTTATTATCCAAATTGCAAGCTTTGTACAAAGTCTGGTCAGGGAACTTACTATGAATTAGAAGTTCTACTAAAAAACCCATTTCTTTCAAAGAGAAACAATGATATTGACCTTGACCTTTTGACACCCAAATTAACAGTCTTCTTTCATACCTTACGTGCAAACCAACCACAAACTTTGGTCAAGACACATTGTCTAGACTACAATTGTTATGCAAAACAACAGTGTTATTCTTTCGCTCACTTTGTTCACAAGAATCTTTGCCTTTGACCTTTTCAAATCCAAATCAGAAATCTTCTTTCGTACTCCAAGTGCGAGTCACCTGCATCGTTTTGTCCCGGTATGAAAGGTATAACACAAGTTATTGTGGAGAAACCGTTTTCTTTCTTTTAGTCAGTGACCATTATATTTATGTTTATATAATGTGCAAGAAATCCAAAACCTGTACATCGCCGAGAACGAAGCTGATTTAGGCAGAAACCATTTGTTCTTTAAGATAAATTTTTCATTGACTACTGACCTTTGGACACCAATATTGACAGGCCTTTTCCTTCACTTATGATCAAGCTATCCACGACGTTTGGTCAAGGCCTGTAATTTAGAACTAAAGTTACTGTGTATAAACCGTTTGTTCTTTCAGTTACAATCACCTTGACCTTTTAACTTTTGAATCCAAAATCGACAATCTTTTTCCTTACCTAACGTGCAAGTTATGCACAAGCTTGGTCTATGGTCTAGGTATGTAATAGAGAATAAATGTGATGGAACTACTATCTTCTCTCAATCACATTGACCTTCATCTTTTACCATTTGACCCCAAAATTGACACGTTTCTATCTTACCCACAAATGCAAACAACCCACAAAGTTTGGTGACTTTTTAAAGAACTAGTACTGTTGTACATAAACAGTTTTGTTGCTTCTTTCTGCTACAGTAACCTTGACCTTTCACCATCTGGACCCTAAATCGATTGGCCCCTGCCTTACCCCAAGTGCAAGCTATTTATGCAACTTCTGTTGCAGGTACATGATGCAGAACTGAAGTTATGGTGTGCAAAAGAAAACGTTAGCCGACTAACAGTGTTATCAGAATTTGCTGTCCAAATGGCAAGCCGTCTAGAATGATCACTAGACCAGCTAGACTTGATGACTTACAAATCTGAGAAAAGAATACTGGTCCAGCAAGACAATGAAGACCATTAGTGATAGCTATTTTAAGTTTCTATTTTATAAAATAATATCCAACGAATATGTATTAAATTTTATAGTTTTCAGAGATGTGATAGAAATATTTAACTAGTTTAACATCAAAGTAGCAATGTCGAGATATAATATCTGTTTGTTTACAGGTGTGGACAGGATAAACGCGTGCTCAAAGCTATTTATGTTAATGAATAACATTCAAAAGAATAAAAGTACTGATATGATTATCTCTGTACTTAAAGATATACTCTACATATATATTGTTGCCGTTATATTAAAGCCTAACAAGTCCCTCTAAGTTATTGCATAAATATTAATTATCATTAAGACAAGAGATATGGTAGTTTTAGTTTAAAGGACTTTAAGCTGTCACATATGGTAATGTTCGAAACAAATTCTACATTATCAGGCTGACCCATAGGACTTGGGGTCTGTGTCCTTACTGTAATGACCAGATTTGATATTGTTAATGAACCCTGTATTGGCCTCTGTTCTGTAGTTTTGATAAACTATCGCCCTGGTGTAAAAATACCAATATGTTCTTTGTAAGGGGCAGTCGTCTTCAACTCTAGCTTGGGTGAACATTAAAAGTATTTGGAATCAACTTTTGTGTTGGATGTTATTGTTTGCAACTTTTGTACCTAGTGACATACATGTTACATTGAAGATGGTTAAAATGGCGCTGTATCATGAAGAAATCAGTTATTTGATGTGGATGAATAATCTGTTTTGCACTAGACTAAATTTAGAGTACAGCTTGATGATCTCATACACTTTACGATGTAAATACACAACAATTCAACGAGAAAGGGATAAAATTTATGGAGACAAATTTAGATTTTAAAGAACACATGGTGATTAATTGTATGAAGGCGATGTTTTAGAATAGGAATGGTTGTATTTGACATAAATCTAAAATCATTTGTGCGCTTGAAATGTTCAATGAAACGTTGCAAATTGCCGACAATATAACTACTTTTTGCAGACGGTTGTCTTTCAAGATGTCACTCAAAAACCATTTACCAAGAATAAAGAATTTAAAATGACAACCGGAAAAGGCGTAACCTAAAACAAAAATGTGGATTTTGCAGAGTAGGACAAAGAACATTTAATTTGTCTTCGTTACGATCTCCTGAAAGTTCAGTTCCTTACACAAACATCAACCAATTGTTAGAGCAAATTAAACAAGACAAGACGAAAATTAAATACACTGAATTGAAAGAATGGTCTACTGAGCACTCCATCCACAGGATACATTAGCATGTCAGAAAAACACTTCCCTTTAAAAGGGTTCATGTTACTAACGTTTAAGTATTACCAATGGCAGTTTGACATAATTGGCATGGAATCATATAAAACATACATGGATAAAATAAGACATTTTGACACAGATATATATATATATATATATATATATATATATATATATATATATATATATATATATATATATATATATATATATATACTTTCTCAAAATAATGTTCGGCTAAGAAAGTATGATGCATCTAAAATGAAAAACTTAAAAGAGAGAAAAGCTTAGAAGATGCATGTGGAAGGAAAATAAATTTACAACAGGAAAGGTAATGATTTTTGCTGGAAAAGGAAAACATTGAATACTTTTCACCTTACGCGGACAAAAAAGGATATCTAGTAGAACAGAACCTTAAATATTATAATATAATAATATGATCTGAAAATGTAACTTTACAAATGGGTTGATGTTTTACAAAAGGCTAAATGAGGGATACAGTCAAGGGAGGGGGGGGGGCAAACAACTGGAGCGTTCTTAGAGGAATTTGTTGTACAGATTAAAAGTATGCCCATTAAACCTTAAAATTTGCACAAGCTTCAGGGGGCTTTGCTCCATGGGCTCCCACCAGAAGTTGTATCACAAACGGACCTCTTGCCTTTTGGTTTCGTCCATCTTCTAATCCCCCAAAAATATTCTTACATTCGCCCCTGATATCTCCTACAGAAGGAAGTAAACCAAAAACAGATCAAATGTACACATCAATCTATTCGATTAATTGATATTTTTAACGTCTAAAATTAAAAATATGCGAATATTATTGAAAACAGTCGTAGAGTTAATAAGATTAATGGTTATTTGTTTTGTCTTTATTCGTAGCGCGTGTATCACTTATAATTGTGTTTAACTTTCAGGACATGTACGTAAAAAGGATTACAGACAAAAGTTAGGCAATTGTTTGGACGATTTTGTAGATAACTGCTAAGAATGAACTGACTTTTGATCCACATAATGTATGGATAAAAAACAGTGAAAGGTTCAAAGAAAAAAGGCAAGCAGGAAGCCAAATAAAGATGAAACGATTTAACCGATAATATTTGAAGGAAAATCATTTCGTCGAGAGAGAGAGAGAGAGACAAACGCATGGAGATAGATAGGTTTCAAGGGCAGACTGCAGGTAATTATACTGAAGACATACCATTGACTGACAGGCATCAAAGAGAACTTTCGTGGAAATCAGTATGGTATGTAGTTTGGATGAGCAAACTGGAAAATTTAAATCTGTCTGTGGCAAAGCATGGTATGTTGATATTCAAACTTCAGTTGGTCATAAAAAGTCATATGCATACTTTGCACTGAAGTTCAAAGCTCCTTGTGAACGAGTTCGCTTACTCAGCCCTGAGTCATTTTTATCATCATCACAACAACAGCAGCAGCAACAACAACGACGACGACGACGATGATGGTGAAGAAGATAATAATAATAATAATAATAATAATAATAATAATAATAATAATAATAATGACAACAACAACAACAACAACAACAACAACAACAATAATAATAATAATAATAATAATAATAATAATAAATTAATAACCAATTAAAAGTGAGGAATAATTATGGGAGATAAAGATTATGACTGGTTTGGCTAAAACGGAACAGAGACAGGAATCAGTAAGTTGTTTTAATAATCGGGGTTCGCTTTGTCAAATATTTACTGAATGCTTTTTGATATTTCTAATGAATAATTTATATTTTTATGAGATTTATGACTTATTTAGTGTGACCAACAATACTTGTATCATCTCCATACAACAGAGTCATCCTCTTCCCCTTTAATGTGTTTCATTTAATCTGGTTTTATTGGCCCAGCTCTCGTATATTTTACTAAAGTGGGATGTGAAGATAAAGAAATTTGGCCAAATAAGGGAAAATAATGTAGAAATCTGAATTTTGAAATCTCTACTTAACACATATAATCACTAAACATATTAATTCATCACATAGTAAATTTTTGTTTCAATCGGCTAAATATGTTGATTTATTTTATGATAGTATGCATTCTCCATTGACATCTGGATAACACACCTGACAACTATCATTATACCTATTTCAGCGGGCACAATTGCCACGCTCCAGCGTCATATGACGTCACATTATGTCATGCAAATACTAAATCCGTTATTGTTTCTTTCTTGGAACTCTTCTCATAAAGCACTGCATGGAAAAGAACAAAATGATAGGATTGCATTTGCTTTTAGGTAAAGGGTAACATTATAGCTGCTTGTCATAGCCAATCATTTCCATTGTGATGAAAGCATTTACCGCATATACCTGTCTATACCGCGAACCCAACTGGAAGCACAGTAAACACAGATCTTCCCATAAACGAGCCGGCAGATCAGCAATTATGTTGTTCGCTCAGTCATGAACAGCTGGAACAGAGCAAACTTTTGCGGGCGTATTATGCAAGAGCGAATCTTATTTGACGCTGTGGGTAGTGTGAGCGTTGCAAAATTTTGATAAAGAAGGATTTAGTTACAAATTTGATAATAACTATTTGTATACATTTTAAATGAAAAAGTTCAAACACACTGTGTATGCGTTAAACCAAAGTTTTCGACAACAACAAACAAAAACCGTACAAGCAAATAATATAAAACACACATGGTAAGCTCAGCTTGGCTTGATCTACATCCTTCCTTAATGGATCAAACCACCAATTAAATTTCCTTAGACATCAATGTTAACACTCGAGAAAATAAAACTTGTTGGTGCACTACATTGCTCAGTACACAACACATATACTTTTAGACTATAGCCAGCATAAAGTTTCTGGACAATCAAACGTATGTGCTTTGCGGCATTTTTGCGAGATGTTTGTCGCCAAAGCGGATGAACCTAAATAAGTTACTTTAATCATCACTTTCGCACCGGGTAGGCACATGATAATTTTGGCCTGTCGGTAAAACGAACAAATCGAAATAGTGTTACTCGAACAAATAAAAATAATATATGCAAAAGATTGAAAGCACTGATAAAATTCTTGGAAAATAAAAAAAGAAACCCTGATATTACAGCCGATCTTCACTTAATAAGTATGGTATCCGGTGTTCTCGAGTCTAATGCTGTTTAATTAATAATTAGTGGGATGATTCCTTAAATCATATATATTTTTTTAAACCTTTCATTTAGAAATTTCGGAAAACTATAGAATTATAGTTCTGAGAACGCATCTGTAGCCTCGAGTTGCTGTCCTGGATAAGTTTTCAGAAAATAGGTCACATGTTCTACGAAGTTGTTAGAAAGCAACCAATCTAAATCTACCGGCTTCAAAAATACGTTCATTATTTCAGCTCTTTTAAGTCAGTCCTTGCTGAAAGCGAGATAGATGATGCTGATTATATTACTTAGGTACCACCATTAAAGGGGGTGAATTTCGCTTTGCTCCTTTCAGTCCGAATTTTACTTTGGTCGAGAAAATATAATACGCAAGAGTACCGGCATAGTACCGAAGCCAGGCCAGGGCAGCTTCGACCCATTTAAGTCTAATTACCCCCCCCCCCGGCAAGACACCTTAAAGCGTGCTTAGTCTAACAAAATCAAAAGCGTTGTTGTGCGCAGATCCCTTGAGAAGCTGAGAGAGGCCACTTAAAGAGTTTTAGGCCCCTAGGCCCTGGTTATACTGAAATTTGGACATGAATCGAACGCCAAAACAATCCCATATTGTTTACTATATAAAGATTTTAAAGACAACTAATTAAGTAAAGAAAAATATTTATTATTATATTGTTATATATAAAAACTGAGGTCCCTTAGATGCCGAGGACTGGAACATATCCCCTCCTCTGACTGGGCCTAGTTACGCGTATCGGATGAACGCCATTTTTGACTATACAATTCTCCCGTATGTTATAATATGAAAGGACAAATATAAGAATATGGGGACAATAAGTAACAAATAAAAATAATTATTCTACATGCCAGGGAAACGAGCTCAGTTACTGGAGGTAATTTGTCTTGAATAAATATCATCAAATATGTAATCAATGATTGATATGGCATTTACGTCTAAATCAGATTAGATGTACTGACATTTTGATTACTGCTTTCATCAATCAATTAGCAAGTGCAGAATTACTTCGCGCTGCATTGTGGTGTCGATTTCAATCTGGCAGTCATTAACACTTGTGAACATTACATATGAAAAGAGCCCTTGGTCAGCTAGTGTGTAATTACCGGAGAGGGGGACAGACACCTGTTTATTATGTAAACAGGAGGCCGTCCTGTGAATGCTTTTTGAGCACCTCATCGTGACATTTTTTTTTAATTTTAGAGCCATGATGAATTGTAGTATACAAGGATAATGTAAAGTCTGGGTAACGAATTTTACCGCGTTGCTGATCACATTCTATTCTGCAACTAAGCATTTATATTTACATGGCCTCTTTTGTTGTCGAAAGTTTGTAATATGCATTCCACACCTTCTTCCTGTAAGAAGTAACATACATACATTGCTAATTGACAATGCTAATTAAAAATGTTTCATATGAAGTAGTCATGCCTACAATTCTCCAATCCGTCAGTTTGTTTTAGGAAAATGTTGATGTTAGTACGGCGAATTGTTCATTTCATATTTTCATATTTCTAAACTTAAACGACAAATGCCAACAGTTTCAAAAGATGAAAACCTTTTTTTTTAAGTCAACTTCCCTTTAACATGAAATATGTATTAGTGCATGCCCCAAGTTTGTTAATATCTTTCACCCTACCTCCCCTCCAAAAAAAAGGGTTGAAATAGCATGGAGTGTATTTCAATTATGAAAATAGGCCATGTATACGACAAGTTCATTTTTAAGTAAAACAAGATCACCACACAGAATTCATAGCATGAATATAAATACCTTGTACGTTTTACAAACACCAAAAGCACCGTGCTTTTTCAAGGACAGAGAAAACATATCTCAGA